>JAPYZK010001768.1:0-16219 GCA_030522785.1 Platygaster equestris | reverse complement strand
ACAGATAAATCCCGGTTTTGGAGGATTTTAACCGCGTTCGGGATACTGAAGTTGGCACTACACTGTCTGACCCTCCGTTAATTTATGAATAAAATCATGAAACAAATCAAATAACAATAAATAACGACTCGATGAAATTCTCCAACTATAAAAAATCTTGCGGTACTCGTGTGTAAAATGTACGTCGTTTCGATAAAAATCCCCGTTTTAAAAAACTCGGAATATAACACCGAGATATGCCGTTGTTAATTAAGGATCGGCGTTGTTGTAAAAATTATCGAAATACCAATGAGGCCATTAAAATATTACAAAACAGCGCAAGCGCATTCTTCGGTTCCCGTGCTTCTTCTCGAGAAAAATGTTGCTCTGGCGTTTCATATTCGATAACTCGCTCGTTATGTGAACGACGATACGAGGCATAAGGATAATTGCATCGGGCTTTCGAGCGCCGCAATAGCATTGGTCACTGGTGGAAAAGGTCGTCGGGCGGTGAAAAAAGCCGCGTTATCTAGCTTTTTTTAAACACGAGCTCGCGCATGACGGCTGAGAAAATTCCAAATGTCATGTTTTTTTGCCCCCTCGAGGCGTCGGGGAAATAAAAAACGGGCACGAAAAAAGGGAAAAATAATAATGTGATCCTACAAGAAACGAGGCTTGGACGCCATTTTTGGTTTTTACATGTGGCAGCGTCGAATCGAGAAAATCTCGTTTTATGTCTCAAGAGAGAGTTCATATTTTGCCACTTTTGAAACATCCGGAACTTTGAAACATGAGAATTCCAAAATTTTCTTGATTCCTAAGCTCCAATCAGGCTTCAAAATAGTTAAAAACTTTGGAAATTTCGGAATTTACAAAACTTTGGAAATTTTGAAATTTGATAACTTTTGAACTCCGAAATGATATTGTTCGAAATTTCAGTGTTAATTTGAAAATTTTAAATACTTCCGAATTCGAAAACTGCAGAATTCGCAAAATTCGAATGTACTTGAAAACTTGAATGTCGAAGCAAATTCGTTGAATTCGCCCAATCCCGAAATTTTGAAACTTTTGAAACAGAAGTTTAAGAAATCCAAACTTTATAACTTATCGACGACGAATTCCTTTATAACTTCGCGAGTTTCTATGCAATTTTCAAAACTTCAAAATTCCAAAACATGAAATCTTCAGAAGTTTAGAACTCTATAATTCTAAAAAATTACAGAGTTTTCGAAACATCTAAAGTACCAAAACTTTACAACTTCAAAAAATAAGAATGCTTGAGAAATTCAAAATTTATACAAATTCTTGAAAATTTCAGGAATCTCAAATATTCTAGACTTTAGAACTTTGAAAATTTTCAAAGTTACGGAACTTTCGGAATCACTAGAACTATAAAAATCAAAAATACAAAAATATTCCAACTTAAAAATTCTTCGAGCCGACTAAATTCTCTGACATTCTCCAATCTATCGAAATTTTCAAAATTTCGAAAACTTTAAGAACTTCAAGACTGCATAATTTTTCAAAATTTAAAAACTTCCAAATTAAAAAAAAAATGAAATCTTTTAGAGTGACTTGAGTGAATTTTCTCTCCTAATCGATTCAAAATATTTCCATTCCAGAAAATTAAAAGTCACTCAATAAAAGTGAAATCCCATCTTTTATAGAATTCAAATTGGAGTGGACTTTCACTCTAAAAAAAGAAGTCACTCCAAATGGGTGAAATTTCACCTTTTCTAGAGTTGAATTTCAAAATTTTTCCAGATTGGATTATAACTCTCGATTTGGAGCAAAATCTAACCTTTCAAAGAGAGATCATCAACTCTTTTAGAGTGAATTTCCCCTCTAGCAAAATAAGTCTTCACTCCACATTCAAGTATCAATATTTTGACTCCAAGTGTAGTAAAAAATTCACTCTGAGGAATTCACAAAACATCAACGCAAAATTTTCCTGTTGTAACAATCAACCTTTAAGTATAAAATTCAACACAAAAAAGAGCGGAAACGCAATGAACAGTACACACCTAATATCGGAATAATGCATGTACGCTTGAACATTGTTAAGGTATCTTAATGAACATACATGGGCAAGTTTGGCGCGCGGTATCTCGCAGATCGGGCAACTCGATTAGCCGCTGATGTATTGCGGGCATCAAGCTTTTTTCTGTATTATGAAAAGCCCTCTTTATTTGTCATGTAGCCAATTAAAAACTGAAGCGTATTCCGCAATATGGAGGCATCGCGATTCTCCGTCTTCTTATTCGCGAGTAGCATCAGCTGCTGATCCGTTATCGCTCGACTCGTGTGTTTACAAAGTCAATGTTCATTCCGGACAAATTAATTCAGCAGGCAACGTAATTATTTAATTGCGTGGATGTAAGACAAAATATCATTAATCACGACCGGCTGCAATGTGGATCATGCGTAATCGCAATTAGTGTATTGCCGCGATTAATATCGTTTGATTTTCGGCCAGTTATGGTGTACTTCGAGTGACATCTTATGGGATTTTTTTATTGGAAATATTGGCAGGGAAATCAGAGTTTCTCCGTTTTTTATTTAAAGTGGAAATTAAACTAGTGCTATGATCTTCTCTATAAGTTCTATATATTATATTGTAACGGAAAAATAAACTTTTTAAAATATTCCCGCCGTACATTTCAAATGTCAAGGATGGTTGGTGAATGAAATAGGTTATATCGATTTATCGATCTATCGATCAGAACACGACACAATTCTATTCTAACCTCAAATCTATTCAAAAAAAAAATGAGCAAAATGTTATGAAAAAATACAAAATTACAATTTCACAAGTACCTATACCATGAGAATGACATATAAAACAGACAAAACAAAAATTCCGATGGCATCAGAAATCAGAAAACATACAAATCGCATAAAAACCTCGTTTCAGTATGATTAGCCAAAAACCGAATCAACCTCAACACATGACGTAAAATACAAAAATATATCACGCAAAATATCCAACACACCGTTCCCTATGCGCCGAATACAAAATTTACGTGGAAATAAACAATAAATATTGAAAAGTTACACGACTACAACAAAAGCGAAAAAACGTGACCTTCCCTCTAATCACGCTAGACGAGAAAGGTGCAGACGACAGTCTGACAACACTTAACCTCACGTGAGTAAAAGGCGCCGAATTCAAATACTAAATTCAAATGCACCTATCCCGTTACAATATACAAAGGAAACAGTATGGTTGCCTCAACCATATAAATAGTAACCTTTGCGCCAACCATATCTGCGGTTTGTACAACTATATCTATGGAGAGGCCCCGTGGTGTTGGGTCACTCGAGATCGCCGTTTGATCGTAAAAGACAAGCGGCGGTGACTCATTCCAGTTCTGGGATGGGTGACCGCTAGCGAAATCTCGAGCGGAGCAAAAACACGGTGGTTTTTAGGACGAAAATCGAATCCTCCTGTTGATCGTGCAATCACCATGGTAGTGGCAACGGAAAGGTTCGATTGATAAGACCGTCGACTTTGCCGCAGGGTTTTTCATGGTTTTCCCCCGCAGGTTGATGGTGGGAAATATCCCAAGTCGACGTAAAGTCGGTGAATGGGAGGTTATGATCAGCCAGTAACGACATAACGGTGTTTGAGAGTATAGACAATTCGGGAAAAATATAGTACCAAGAGAAACAAATAGAAAAGTGAAAAATGAGGTGGGATGGCCTCGAAGCCTAATGTAGGCTGAGTGTCGAGAACCAATAAAAAAAAAAAAAAAAAAACTATATCTATGGTTGCTACGACCATATCCAAGGTTGGTGCGACCATATCTATGATTGTACAAACCACAGATATATTTGGCGCAAATGTTACCATTTATATCGTTGAGGCAACCATACTGTTTTTTCCGTGTGTATAAATTGATTCAGCAGAGATGGAGAATCAACAGAGACGTTGAATTTAGCTTGACAGCGTGAACGAATGGAAGCGAGGTTTTTCGGTTCGGTGGAATCGCGGGCTATTAAAATCTTTCATCGGCCGTTAACGCGCGCTTTAATTTGTCTCGCGATTTGACTAATTCGCTGCTCCTTGAAAAACGATAACGCCTGTGCGGCCCATAAATTAGCGGGGAATACAGAGTGCAGCACCGGCTTTTGATGCATCACTTCGCTCCGGCCGCCGAGATTCCGCGGAATATCTTCAACTTGTTGCTACCAATTAATTCCTCGTTATCGTAAATGACCTGCTGTTCAGCTGGGTTTTGTTTTTTTCGTATACGCCAATGGGAATTGAGATGTTATATATATTATTACGTGAAATTTGGAATGATTTAATGTTTTACGCGTAATTAGGTACATAATTGTACGTAGTGAATGTCGAGATCATGTTCACAGAATCGAAAATCCTATACAGTAAAACCTCTTGTACTGTCCACTCTTTCTGCCTTTGTCTCCTCTCATACTGTCCCATTAAACCCTGCTGTTAACCTGTTGGCAATGAGAGGCTAACAAGGATGGAGAGAGACAGTATGAGAGGTTTAACTGTCAAAAATGACTTTTGCTTATTTTGATACTCTTGAAACTTGTAACTTGTCAAGTTACAAGATTCAAGCATCGAAAAACTTTCTTGAAAAAAAAATGTTTTTTCAACTACCCCTCTCGGATCACCTTGAAAGATTGAAAACGTGTTCCAACTTTTTCTGTGGAAATTGGATGGAAACGATTTTGTTCACTATAAAAAAGAATGTAGAATTCGATCGAGAAAGTTACATTTTGTCAAGGAAGAAGATACGATGGGTCAACGACCGCAGCGACGACGATTTATGAGGTCGGAAAAGCCTGATTCTTGAGTTTTGGTCGCGGGTCATTTGCATTATCGGGTCCCATCTTTTTTTTGAATACCGCCGTCGCGATGGTTCATTTGATTTCGAATTTCCAGGTCATTCTTTCGAAACAACACACGTTTTCGGGTTATTTATCTCCACTCAAAGAAATTTACGGAGTACACAGCGAAAATCTAACGGGGCTTGTCAACCTACAATGTTTTACTGTTAAAAAAAATAGACAGCAAACAGACTGACAAATGCGCCCTTGGTTAATGCACATTTTATTGACATTGCAATGTCGAAACGTGTTTTCATCTGAGGCGTACAATTTGTGCTGAATTACCATTTTTTGTACACACTAGACGCGTTTAAGCACATAGTTGGTCGCTCTGATCATTGTTCACCAAAATAATGCTTCCCAATTCAATTAAAAATAAAAAACGGTGTAAATTCCTACCTTACCGACGGATCATTTCGGAATGTCTGGTAGTATTTCGACTCTGGCCGGAGTGAACATTGATTTACTCTAAAAAATGTGGAGAGTGTATATTAACTGAAAATGACTAAAACCGGGATATTTATGAAAAGAGTGACTTGTCGGTGAAAGTGGAAAAGTACGTATTGCGGAGAAAATTGACGTTCCCAAGTTTTTGGTCACGCGGGAATTCGGGGTGAAGTCAGTGACAGGCGCGCCCCCTTGACGCTATAACTCATATGTGACGTCACTGACGTCCGATTCATTTCCAGAGATCGAAAACGCTCTTTCTCGGCCTCCTTTCCAGCATCAGCTGTTTATCGGCCGTTCAATATTGCTATTGCCCCTATTTCCGTCTCTCCCGCAATTTATTGACGTCAAAAACACCTGTATTTCGAGTTCAAACACATTTTGGAACATTTTCTCCAAGTTTGTTCAGGGCTGTTACGGCCGTGCAAAACCGTCAATTTTGCACTCATTTTGAATCAAACAAATTGACATATCCAATTGAGTGGGAATATGACTAATAATATAGTAGAATATTGATACTGGAAGTAATTCGCACTTGATTAATATTACCATTTTCAAGCAAATTGTGATAAGCTCGAAAATAACTATTTGAGTAGTTAAAACTACAATGACTAAAAATACAGCAAGTAGTAGAAATTGGTTAATCTACTATTTATAGTTGAAATTAATAGTAGAAATAAAGAGGGTCCGTTTCCAGAGTTTCATTTGAATTTAATGTTTATTGCTGACTTTCGAAATTATCAGATAAAATTTACGGGCAGAGTTTCTTTTTCGAGAATCGTCCCGCAAGACAGACCTCAACAAGCAATATTTCAAGTACAGACAAACTCGGTGACAGCTCAGTTGCCTCCAGCTTCCGGGAGCTGCAATAAAACCCTTCTCCTAATTACCTTGATTGCTTTATTGCCGGGGATTAGGACCGTCCCAAAGTCAGTACCTAACGTTCCTTCTAGAGAAACACCTGTGTCTATAAGTATTACGATCTACTCTGTTAGGGAAATTCCACCGAAAAATCATCGAGCTATCATGAAAAAAAGTACAACTCCTCCAATTTTTCAGAAATAAATCTTCTTGAGTGATAAAATCATCTTGCAAAATTTAGGACATTTTACATTTAGATACAAAAAGACGATCAAAAAATAATAACTTAGTCATTTGCATAAATATTCTTAAATACACAAATAATGAAGCGAAGCAACTAACATTTTCATCATTGCCGGAAAATAACCCGATTTAAAAACCATTCAGTCAGGATGTACAAACTCGAAAAACGAAAGTTTCGAATTCCAACTCAAAAGCACACCCCTGGACGAACAAACCTCCGCAGAAAGCTCTGCCAACCCGACTGAAAACCCTTTGAAACCCAGCGCAAACACAAACTAAGCCCAACCGGTAGCAGAAAGCTTCCGCTCCGGTGTCGCCGCCGTGCGGGGACTGCGCGAAACACGCGAACGCTCCCTCTCAAGACCTCCACCCGCGATGGCGGCGCTGGTGCCCGTCTCCCCCGCCGCAGCGCCACCTACCCCTCTGGGCGTCCCCCTCAAACGCATTGGTCGCCTCCGCGGGGCGTGTGCCCCACCCTCGCCCCTCTCGGCGCTCCCCCACCCTCGACGCCCCGCCGCGCAGCGCGCTCATCGACAGTTGGCGAAAGACTGCGGACCGCGCAGCATCTGCAGACGCGTCGCTCGCGAGGGTGTCCGTTGTTTACCGCACATTTTCGTGCGTGTTTTCCCGCGCGCGTTTCCCCGTTTTTCGTGTACCCTCCTCCCCCTCACCCCCCGCAACAGCAGCATCAACCCCGACTCGCGGCCCCTTTCGCGATGCGCCAAGCCGGCGCCGTGTTTTCCCGTGTTTCCCCGTGTGTTGAGTGATTTTCCCGTGCGTATTTTCGTGTGCCTTTCCTCTGCCCCGGGGATTTCGGATAGCAGGAGGAATTGGCGAATCATGAGGAGGCTCGAGGCTCTGGGATTTTCCGAGCGCTGCTGACGATTTTGGAGAAATCGAACGAGAGAGAGGGGGGGTTTATTGTGGGAGGAGGACAAGAGACCCGCGGTCGAAGGAATAATCCGAGTGCGTCGCGAATTTTCCGTAGTGGTGGCGTGGGTGACAAGTTTTTTTTTCGTTACACCGTGGTACAAGAAAAGCCGCTACGGTGGCTCAACACGCAGAGTTCCCCGGCGCGGCCAGGGCGTTCATGGCGCAGCGACCGGTACGTGCACCACGTCCATGGCGGACTATTTTGGAACTAGCGAATGCAACATTGCGAGCGTTGACTTGAAAATTCCCGACTCGTTTTCAACGTGGCCATTACACTTGGAGCTCGAAATCTGTCCGCCTCGAATCTGTTGGGATTATTTTGAGGTCGAGATTCGTCGACAGTTGGAAAACGACGAGTTCTTTGACAGTTGTCGTGAATTTCGAGGGTTCTCGCTATGGCGGAACGCGGCGAGTTGACGATTGTGGACGAGGCAGAGTAGGGGGAGGCGAATTTCGAGCTTCGTGCTTAGTGGCGGTGTTTGGAACGACGCATGGAGAAATCGGCGCGAGCCGTCGATTTGTAGATTTGATAATTTTTTTTTTACGTTTGTTTTGTGTTGTTTAGTGGGATGATGAAATAGGAGGAATTTTTTTATTTTTTATTTTGAGAGATTTATTTTAGGGATTGGTTTTACGAGTTTTTGAATAGAATGCGGTGCAGTATTGAACACTCCGCGTGGAGTTAAAAACGCGTTTTCTGATTCGTAGAACGCGCGCTCAAGTCTCGAGAACGTTCGCTTGGATTTCGGGGAATCGGCCGAGTTTCTCGCGTGGTTTTCTCGGCACGAAATAATTTTCTAGACAGGGAGATACAGATGTTTGAGTTCTTGTGATGTAGATGTTTTTTAAGGTTGCTTCTTTTTCAAAATGTTTTTGGGAAAATGCGTGGATTGCCGCAGTTGGGGAAGGTTTTATTTTTGTTATTACAGTTTTAGAAATTGGAATTTTTCAAGTTTAAGAACTTTGAATTTTCTCGAGTTAAAAATCAGCGTGTGTAAACATAAGAACATGAAAATTATAAACCTATTTGAATGTACTCGAAAGTTGAAATTTAGGAAACTCGATTATTTTACAAAAATATCGAAGTGAAAGAATTTATAAATATTGCCAATCGAAATTTAAAGTTTGAAAATATGAATTATGAATAATCCAAGTTCGAAAACTACAACAAATTGACAAAATTTACAAATCTCCAACTTGTGTATTTGAAAATTTAAGGCGAAGTTTGAAAAAAATTTTGAAACTGAAAATTCGATTAGAATTAAGTCGAATACTTTTTTGGACTGTTTTCTGTATTTCCAAGCACGTTTGCTGTCCGCTTCGTAAGCAGTTGAAGCATTCGTTTTGATTTCTGAACAAAAGTTTCGACGTTGTTTTTGACTGGAAAATTCACCTTCGGCATAATGTAACGAATTTATACTGAGATTGAAAAAGCGATTTGAGAAACGTTTTTTCTTTTATTTCGTTCTGTATTAGATTCTAGGCATCCGGCGCATGAATCTTCGAAGTTTTCAAGTACTGCAAATTTTAATTTTCTGATTAAAATTCAAAATTTGTTTAAAACGTCGTGTATTTACGTTTTGTGAATGCAATACAATTTCACCAAAAATGTTGTATTTTTTTTTTAATTTGCGTTTAAGTTTTAAAATGATCCAAATGATTAGTTGAAAAGTTTGATAATATTGTCAGAGATGTTTGGTTTTATGGAAACTTTTAAAAACCACGCGTACTGTATTCTTCATTGGAAATTTTTTCAAGTGGAATCGAATGTGCATTTTTTCTACTTTCCGTTTCGTCGGTTCTCCGAATGAAATGTAAATACATATTTTTGATATTGAAAATTATGTTTTGTTAGTTGTGCTGTATAGCGACATCTATAAAATGAACTAAAATTTTGGATTTTGGAAGTTTTGATGTTTTGAAAAATTAAGGAAATCTTTGACAGAATTGTGCCGCTGAAATAAAATCAATTTATGGAAAAATCGAATTATTATAATTTATTCATTTCATTTTCCAGAAGTTAGTTGAAAGATTTAATTTTGTGAAAATCACACTTTTTTGCAGTAGAATGTTAGAACTACAAAAACTTTGGCAATTTTTTTTTTTGTTTTTGTTTTTTTCCATGTTTTCAACCTCACGCTAGTAATAGAGTAGGTAGTAATTATCGTAAAGAATTTTTAGAAATCGTGAAAATTATGAAAAATCGCAACATTGACATTTAATAGAAGATTTACAAAATTCATGTTGAAATTTTTGTCGTGCAGAACTTGAACTTTCTTGAATTCTATTGGATAAAAATGAAATGCAACGTATCACATTTGTTTTTAGTGGAAAAAAATTTTCCAAATAAAAAAAAAAAAAGAAAAACATTTAATTTTGACGATTCTTCAAAAAAACCGAAATACCTGTTGCTGCCAAAAATGTCAATATTTAATTCAGTTCTACATTTTACAGTTTCTGCAAAACAATGTTAGCAAAATTCGTAATTCTTTGCTTTACGTATTATTAATAAAATAGAATATAGAACTTTAGCGTCGGAAAACATTTTGATAAGTCAATTTCATTGAACTAACATGAAAAAAAAATATATCGATTTCCAGTGCATATATAAACAATCTCGTTTTATTTTTCAAACCATTCGAAATAGAACATTTTTTTCCTAAAAACAACATCTTTTCATCTCGAACTAACATTTAATTTCAGTATGTAATTGAAACTCATGATTCCAAAAAATGTAGTAAGTTGGGAAAATCAGCATAATTTTGCATTTCTCAAAAGTTAGAATATTTTAAGAATTGTCAGATGTCAACAATTCTCTTTGGTTCAAAATTTCATTTCTCCGTCGGTTCGAAAAATTCTCGATTCTTCAATGATTTTTGACTGGGATCAGAATTGATGAAATTATTGAGTGCAAAATTCTATTATTTTCCGAAATTAGAGATTTGAAAAAGGGAAAACTAATTTTTTTTTTTTTTCTCAAGTTTCGATCGAACGAACATGTAACAAATCGCGAATTTTGATTTAATAAGTTACAGGAGTTAATTGATTTATAAAAATATGTTGACCATCTCCAATTTTGAAAAATTGGATATCTTGATGAAATTTAATGTTGACCTAAGTCAAGATTTTTCAAAAAATTCAGCACTAACAAAAAATTTTCATCATTTTCTTCAATGCCTTACTTTTTTGGAAAAATTTTTTCATGTTGAAAAATTGAATTTTTTATTCGTGAAGTACTTTCTCTGATTTCCAAAAATCGACATGACTAAGTCCCATTTTTCAATACGTTAAATTATTTTGAGTAATTTGTTGATGATATTTTAATTCACAAAAGTTATTCCTATTTGATTTTTGTATATTTTTCTTATTTTCCAGGCAACTACGATTTATTTTCCGTAGTTACAAAACTGTCAATCTCATCACTTAGAATGCATTTTGCAGTAAACTTTTTAGTTTATATAAAATTAATAAATAACATGAAAGATTAGAAAAACACATCGAAATCCAAAAAATAGAATTGGTCTCTGTACAATTAAATTACTTATTGGAGTTTGCACTAACTGATTAACAATAAATAACAATTTTTGTCAACTCCGACATTTTGATGCAAAATTGCCGAAAAATGAAAAAATGATGGAAACTTTCGTGGCCGACGGAAAACAATTCTGAAAAGTAAACACATTATCCATAGAAATTAAATTTTTAGCCTATCATTTTCCATACGTTTTATTATTCTTAAAAAATGAAAATTCTCATTTTTATATGGCCACTTGATTACGCTTGATTTTCATGGATTGAAATTTTTTTTAGTTTTTGACTTGACAACGTGTTTTTAAAAATATGTAGCATCTGATAAAATTGGGGTTTTTTTTTTACTAATTGCGGATTATCCATATTTTTTATGTTCATTGTTGAAAATATGAAAAACATAAATTAAGCAAGTGTTCGAAGCGTCGGAAAGTGACAGTCAAGTTTCTTCCACGCGTCCGTCGGATCGAATTTCTGAAAATCTCAACCATCTTTTTCATTAAACACGCGAACAATTTGCCACTTTAAAAAAAGTAGATAACGTTTTTTAATGTCTAACAAATTTGGAAGCATTTTTATGCAATAAAGGCGAATGTAGTATAGATTAACTGAAACTTGTTGAAGTTTGATCGAAATTTCTTTTCCGTTTTTCATTGATTAATCCGATATGTGGACCAGTGCGAAAAAATGCATCATTTTTCCCTTTGTACACACTTTTCGTCGATGCCGATTATTTTTACGAAAAATTTCCGATCGAAGCTTCGATAAAAATTCAACAAGTGCAGAAATGACGTTGCGCTCAGTTTTTGAAAATTAGTGTATGTTATCATTTTTTCTCAATGTGTTGATTAGTTTTTATTCTAAACATATGAAAAACAATGATTATCAATTTTTCGAATTTTCACGAAGTTAGAAATTCTTGGATCTCATTTCCATGTATCAATTTTTATTTGAAACGTGTAGTAAAAAAATTTTTTCCGAAATACGTAAGTGAATCCGATTTCTCCACATCGAAAATTTTTACGATCACGCGTAATGAAGTGTTGCGCGTTTTAGGGACTCGGTCGCGGATTTTTCCAGGCGAGATAAATCGTGGCGCTCTAATTGGGGAAAAGGAATAACGACGCGATTCCCGGGAATTGATGGGGATTCGTTGTAATAAAGATGTAAAACATACGGGCGCGCCGCGGTCTTATCAGATTGGCAATTGCGCGAAAAAGTGCCCCGAAGTGTCATACGCGAGCGCAGAAACATTCCGGACCGGTTTCGCGGGACTTAAACAAGGAATAACGTAGTTTGATGTCGAGAAACTCGGAAAATTGATGCTTGTTTTTGCGCTTCGGGAAATTTTTTTTTTGAAAGTTCGATCGATTATCCAATTTTGTCAAAAGCGTTATTGAAATTATATAAATCCGAAAAAATCGGTCTCTTTCGGAAAATTCAATTTACTATAGAGAATAACTTAAGAATATTTAGAATTCAAAAATTGATGCACAGTTTGAATAATTTTCGGGAAATTTTATTTTTGTCAAAAGTTCGATCGATTATCCCATTTTCGTCTAGAAGTTGATATTAATTGAAAAAAAATCGTTTTTTTACGATTTACGGAGAAAGTAACTTCAGCATTCTATAATCTATAATTCCTAAAAATTGCATTTAACTATCGTTAACAGAATTTGAGTTACAATTTTTGCATAAAAAAGTGTCCCAAACGTTCATTTAACAAAATAACAAAAAAAAAGGAATTTCCAAAAATCCTTGAAAATCTTTTTTTGTACGGTCGAATACTTCACGAAAATGCAATTTATTTCATAATTTAGGTTTTCATCGAAAATGGTGGGTACAGTTGACATGGTTTGACTCGAATATTTTGGAATTGAAAAGACTATTTCCTGTTTAATTCAAAACCGAAATCCTCTCGAATAGAAACCAAGCTCAAAATCGTAATACCTGTCGCCCTTTGGTACGAAAACAGCGTTCAAGTGCATGAAAGTGGTTGTAGACACTGTTTTCGAGCCGTGAAAAAGCACAGGCCGTTCCCACGCGCTTCTTCCTCGTTAGTTTTCCGATGGTGCTTGAAATATTCCGCTCGCTCGACGAGTGATATCTTCATAGAGGGCCCCGCGCTTCGCTCGCCGTGATTCATTATCGTGGCCGCGCGATTCGCGAGATCGCAAAAGGAAGAAAATCAGCCTTCTATCGATCACCATTGACGAACCCGTCGATGTGGACGGGTTCATCAACATTCGCTTTAACCTCGCCGATTCTCCTCTTTTTGCCACCCCCCTTATAACAAAATGCTCTCTTTTTTCGTCGCGACTTCCGACCGAGAATAGAAGTCATACTGTTACTGCATAAAGACGAAAACAGATATACTACCATAGCTGATGTTTTTATTAGTGTGGATTTTGCCGAAAGTTTCGGTTAGAATATTCATGTTCGCACTCACACTGGCAAAAAACCGTTTGCCAAGAGGGTTCCAGTGACTTATGTATAATAGTTTGAAAAGGCATGTTCGTACTCACACTGGCAGAAAACCCTTCCAGTGTGAATTAATCAGATGGAAGTTTTCTCAGTTGAAGTTTTCATTGGAAAATTCATGTTCGTACTCATACTGACAAATAACCATACCGGTGTGGAGTTTGCAAAAAGATGTTCAATGATCCATCTAATTTGACAAGGCATGATCGTACTCACACTGGCAGAAAACACATTCAGTGTGAAATTTGTGAGTAGAATTTTGATGAACCTTCTAATTTGGAAATTCATGTTCCTACTCATACTGGTGAAAAACCTTACCAGTGTAAAGTTTGCCAGAATAGTTCCAATGACTCGTAAAATTTGAAAAAGCATGTACGTACTCACACTGGCAAAAAACCCTCTCTGTGCATATGTTTACGAAGAGACTTTCAGTCAACTTTCCAACCTGAAACTGCATGCTCGGACTCATACTGAAGAAAACCCCTACCATCGTGAAATTTGCGCAAAAAGACTCCTGATGTCTTGTCTAATGAGAAAAAGCATATTCGTACTCACACTGGCAGAAAACCTTTCCAGTGTGAATTAATCAGATGGAATTTCAATCAAACTTTTCATTGGAAAATTCATGTTCGTACTCATACTGACAAAAAACCATACCGGTGTGGAGTTTGCAAAAAGATGTTCAGTGATCTATACAATTTGACAAGGCATGATTGTACTCACACTAGCAGAAAACACTTTCAGTGGGAAATTTGCAAGTAGAATTTTAACGAACCTTCTCATTGGAAAATTCATTTGTGCACTCATACTGGTGAAAAACCTTACTAGTATGAAGATTGTTAGAAGAGTTCCAGTGATTCATCTAATTTGAAAAAGCATGTTCGTACTCACACTGACAAAAAGTCCTCCCAGTGTAAAATTTTTCCACGAGCATTTCAGTCAACTTTAAAATCTGGAAACGCACGTTCGTACTCACACTGGTGAAAAACCGTACCATCGTGAAAATTGCAGAAAGACTCCCGATGACTTGGCTAATTAGAAAACGCATGTAACAGTGACGGTGCTTTTTTATCGTTGTTTTTGACTCGTAACCGTGCAACGCGACATTGTTTGGTTTTTCGTTGGTGATTTTGGATGGATTCGAGAGGATGTCAATGACCAGTCACGTTTATCGCGCGATTGTTTCCACGACGGGGCATTATCTTGCGTGTCGTGACATTAGAGTCGGATAAATAATTGTGCCGACGACGCGTCTCGTCAGTCACGGACGAGGCCGGTTCTCCAGATTTTTGTTGACCTTTCATGCTCGAAACAATCAGCGGAATAACGATTGTGCTAAAATTTCGAAAGTTTTTGCGAAACTAAGTTGCAAATTTTTTGCTGTAGCTTTAGTTGACTCTCTTGTGTGACAAATTGATTTGGGATGGTGTAAAAATGGATTAGAAATGATTTTTGAATACAAAGAGTACAACTGTAAACATACATGAATATGTATAATAATTTGAACAAATGGTTTTCCATTTGTTAAAGATGAGTTGATTTTCATGATAATAGAATATTTTGAATACAAAAACTTTTATTTCGAAAAAACAATTCGACTGCATTGTTGAACATTTTGAAGATTTTTCTAGCCTATCTTAACGGTTTATCAACAATGGAATTTAAAATTCATCATAAATTACTTAGCATCGTCGAAATTTACGTCACTTTGTCAATGACTTTGCATTAGAGCTAATGCACCATTGGGCATTGGGCTCATCTTAAAAAATATGTTTCTTCTAGTGTTTTCGTATTTTCTTTCTCGTAAAATTATTTTCTCGTGAAATGTATGTTTCTGACAAGTTTTCTCTTTTTTTTCAATTTCGCGAGTGACCTCGTGCCTTGAAGAATTTCTGAGTTTAGTACAATACAATGTATGTATGTCCAGTGTAGCGAATGTTTTATTCATTCATAACGTCGACTTTATGAATTTTTAACAGTTTATGTGCAGTTGCTCTTTTTATGCTTTTATTTATTTTTGTTTTAATTCATGGCTTCAGATCATCTTATATTATAAATATCGCATAAATATTCAATAAAGTTTCGTTTATGTATGAAAGTATATGAAGACATATTGATTGATAAAAAAATGATAATTTGAAAAAATAATAATTTTGTCTTTACATTATCTGTGTATCAAATAACACGTATGCAAATATATCGACAAAATCATTATTTCTTAAAATTTTTTTAATTGTTTTTACCGATGAAATACGTGTCTTTGTATGTCTACATAACTTCATTTTTTAATATCTTTTGATTTTGTCACTCAACAAAAATTATTCGCTTGAAAATTGAAGGACTATATTCTTTTTTCGTAATACCTTGAATACTTCCTCAACAGCTGAGAAAACATTTGGTTGCATACTGCTTGAAAAATTGTTTTGAGATCGCTTTTTGTGGATGGAATAAGCTTCCAAGTATGCACGTACTGTATTTTTCTTCGTGTTGTTTATCATCAGCAATGAAATAATTTTGGGGAATTATGTTTATTCAGCGCCCGCGAGAAATATGTAATTTCGTGGCCCTGCTGAGAGCGGACGAAATAATGGATAATCTGATTGTTGACGTTTGGCATGCGAGTGATGAACTCGTTCGCCCACTAGTGGGCGAATAAGCTGTTCGCCCACGCTCATCTTAACGACCTATACCTAGTTACTCACTCACGCTCAGTTTAGCGACCGTTTACGCACGGATAATGGAAACAAGATGGCGGATGAGCGACTCGATATGTATCGAAACGTCAAACTCCCCAACCCTAACCTCAAAATTACAAAACTGTGTATTGCTGCAATGTTTTTGTTGTTGTGTACAAAAGTGTCAAATACAGTCATAATCAATCCCGATG
>JAPYZK010001767.1:0-37622 GCA_030522785.1 Platygaster equestris | reverse complement strand
ATCGTCGATTTTCAGCCAAACCATTTATACCAGCGAGCTAATATAGCACAGTTCGACTACACTTGGTCAACCCTTTAAAACGGTTATTATGAATCCGGGGTCAAAGTACCTCAAAAAATCGCGAGATCTACGAACTCTTTACTTTCGGGCTTGTGTATACTTATGCCCATGTGTACATGGGCATATGTATTATACATATGCCCATGTGCACATCATACTGCTCGATTTCATTAGTTCGCTTTTTCTACGGGTTTTTCGACTTATTCGTAATGGCGCGGGTATAAGATGGATAACTGTCAATGTAATCAGGGCCTGAGTTTTCAGGCCCGGCCCAATCGAGTGGCTTCAATGAATGCCAGATGCAGGTTAATGAGAAGATTATGCACCAGAGTAATCAATGGAGTCTAATTGCACGTGTTTCGACGACGCCGCAAAGTGGGACCAGATGGTTATGGCGGGGGAGTTCCTGTGACGAGGCAACAAAGAGTTTCTTGAGGTAAGTAATTAGCTATCGAAGATTTCGAGTCCATAAGAGTTAAATAATGGTAAATGCTACTGAATAACACGTGGAAAAAGATTGTTTTATTTGAAATTTTAATTTTCATGAATATTCGTTTAGCTTGAGAAATTTCAAGTTCATCAACTGAATGTCGGATCGGAAGAATTTTGATTCAAAATCTGCAAAGCGTCAAATTTTTGATTGGGAGTATTGGAATTTTCAAATTTGCAAGTTATTTTGTTGAAAAGAACAAATATTTGAATTTGTAAATTATTCGCAGCTTTTTGAATTGTTTCTCCTCGGTGATGATTTCTTTTTTCAAATTTCGAGTATCATTATTTCCTGAATTTTGTGTAATACAAACGTTTGAAATCGCAATTTCCAAATTTGAAGTTCTACTCTCAAAACAGTTTCAGTTTATCAAACTATCGTACATATTTCTCAACTTCTACATTCATATTCACAATTTCAAAATTTTCAAATACCCATTTGAAAACTCACGACATTTGAAAAATAACTGATTTTTTAATTTCACAACTTCATAATGCCTTACTCTTGAACGTCGACCCCCATAATCACAATGTCCCCCAAAATCTCCACCATTTCACGAAATTCCTCCAATAAATCTTTAATCATCTCCGGTGCCATTCAAGACCACCAAAGAAACTCCCCGAGCCCACGGAAATATTGATGAAAAGTCAAGGCACTTTGCCGTACCGCGAGCAAATGAGTCTCCGATGGTTAAATCTGAAAAATGCAACGACCCGACGATTCAGGGACAAAATTGAGTCGATGGAATAATTATGAGATTTTTCTCCAAACTCTCTGAATCACACGGAAACCTCAAGAACCTCGCTAAACCCGAAAGTACAATGGCGGTGATACGGATCGAATTTGGGTGTTAAAAGTTCGCGGTACTTCCCCCCCCCCCCTCCCCCCGCCTCCCCGTCTTCCTCCCACGTGAGTTTATTTTTATATCCATCGGCAGTGCTGCCAAATGGTTTTAAAGCTCCTAGCCAAGTTTTGATAAATCTTCAGTATTTTCACTATTTTCGTAACTTCTATGATCTTTTACGATTCTACATCATTTTTCCCACTTAGATTTCGAAAAAGTGAAGAAAAAAAATTCTATAAAATGAAGAAAATTTTTTGTCTACGATGTCGTTGATCAGAAGTCCTTCCTTTTTCAAAAAATGTTCCCAAGTTTTGGGAGTGATACTAAAAATTATCGAAATTTCGGAAATTCCGCGATTCCCGAATTCAATTTTATACGTTTATTCAATGCGCAACTGCCATCAATCCTTCACACGTCTCTGAATTCAATATAATACCCAAATTCAGGTGTTGAGTTCCCACTACCTCCAACAGGTTTTTCCGCAATTCCCGCAAAGGAGCTTTATCATTTTCGCAACCATAACAATTTATCGCCCAGAGTTTTCATTCGATTTCGGGAAAAGACGCGAAAATTATAACGCGGTGGGTGATTCGCGACGTTCCTCTATTGATTACGTATTCATCGGCGCCGCGCCTTCATAAATTCGATGAAATTGCACGGGCGCGATTGGGTTTTGTATTTGTTTCGCCCGGTGGAAATAGCGCCGCAGACGGCGCTCGATATCGAATCCATTTGGGCCGCGATCAATATTCGGAATCGCCGGGCGTAATCTTGGCGCGAAATGAAAAAGTGTCGCGAGCCAATTACGCTTCATTAGCGCTCCCCTCCCCCCGTTCTTTGTGATCCCGCACGAGCCTTTCATCTTTAATTAATCACGCGTGGCAGTCGGAGTCTCCGTGTTTTAATTAGACGCCACCCGAGAAAAGTCATGCCGCGCATTGACGCGAGATGATTTCGGGAAAACGGGGTCTCGACGTTTTTTCCAGTCTTGTTGTTTCGAATAGGAGTTGACGAGGATGAAACGGTATCTAGGACGTGGGGAGAGGAAGTTTTTGGAGGGGGTCGTTTGAGTATTTTGTTGATTGTTATTCATGATTCGTTGTGGAGTACACTGAATTATTGTGTGGGTGATTGTGGATGATTCAAAGATGGAAAATTGGGGAAAGTACGTTTTTTAATTTCTTAACACTATTCCAGGCCGAAATGGTCAAATTTTGATATTTACTACTAGATTGCTATGGAACTGTCTAAAATTACGAATTCAGATGGTCAAAACAGTTGAACTTTAAAATAGTGAAAATCTACTAATTTATTAGTTGTTATTTTATTGAGTAAATGTACGATTTCGCTATTAAAAAATCCGCATTCTCTAAAATTCCTTTTGAAATCCCTTAGGAACTTGAAGTTCCATCTCTGAAATTTTTGAAAATGGAAGACTAAAAATTTAACATCCCAAAATTCCACGATTCCAAATGTTGAAAATACATGGAATTGAATTCTTATTCCAATAATCAAAGAATTATGAAATCTTGAATAAACTGCAAAAATTCCTGAAAAAACTCCGAAATTTCTGAGTCATCTCATTTAGACGTTCCAAAAGAGAAAAAAAAACCCACAAGACTTAATTCCATAATTACCCTGCTAATAAAAATCCATTGAAAACCATTAAAAACCTTCAAAAACGATACAATTCGTCCCATTTCCAATGAATCTCCATATTGTGTATGGATGTAAATTTTTAATGGTGTCGAACCACTGAAACCCATTAAAAATCCCATTTACGTAACATGGAGAACCACTTGCAATGAGACAATCGTTTCCAATGGATTTATTCGAGCAAGGTACACATTATCACAATCCCCAAAAATGCTACCAAAATTTCCGAAAACTCTAGAATGTCTAGATCCTGCAACCAAAAAATTCAAAAAACACGAAATCCAAAAAAGTCATCAAGAAACAACAGAGTTCTTAAATAACTGAAGCGATAAAAATGTCGAAAATTCAATTTCGAACGCAACAAAAGCCAAAACCTAAAATCTTTAACAATGATTGATCAAACACAACTCACGAATGCAATCTAGAGCAATTCTGCATAATTATTTTTCAATAGCACACAGAACCAGGCGGCGAATGCATTCACCTCCTCGGGAATCCTTGCTGGATTCGGAGCAGACGCGCAGGTGAGTGCCAAATTTCCATTAAAAGTTTCCCAAGAATCCCAGGTGAGATTCCGGCATTAATGCGAGTACAGAAATTGGAATCGATCTTTATTCACGGGGATGCCAATTTTAACGAGGGCCACTCGTCAATCGGGCTATAGTTACATTTTTTTCCCCACCCAACCGCAAAAAAGGGTATCGCGCCAAGCCGATATATGTAAAAATCGTGGAATTGCGTGTGTCACTCTGGGATTGAACTACAGACTGTTAACTGCACGTCGCGAGATTATGTTGGAATGAAATGAGTTTCCTGTAAAAGTGAGCGGGCAAAAGAGATATCCGTTCGATGCACACAAGCGGCGTTGTCACAGAAAAAGGCACGCGGATATAACGAAACAAAAAAACGCCAGTCACAGGAAATGTATTCGGATACATAAGGAAGTCGATAAAATAAGCCGGGGAGCCCGGTTCCAGCGGTGCATGAAAAACCGTCGTCGATTACGTGTAACCATATTTTTGATTGCTACTTTTTGAATTTGAATTTTTGAGAATTTGAATTTCCAAAACTGAAATTAAAGAATTCAAACGTAATAAGATAAATATTTTCAATTCACGAAATTGAGAAAAAGTTTCGAAATTTAATTTTGAATTCACGAACTGAGAAAAAAAAAGAAAAAAGGTTTTTGCAAAACTGAAATAATTCGATTCTTGAATTCGAAAAAATTTAGTACAGTCGATTCGAAAATTCTAAAAACTCGAAAACTTCATTATTTTGGTACGAAATTCAAATAAAATTACAAATTGTAATTTCAGGATAAAAATTCCAAATTTCGCAATAGCAAATTTCAGACTCACAAAATTCAAACGAAAATTGTTATAATTTTCAATTTTTTATCACGAAATTAAAAAAATTTAATTGGTTTGATTTTCGAACTCGATAAAATTTTGCAGTCAACTCAAAAATTTCCAGAACTCGAAAAATAAAAAATTTGTAAAAAAATTAAAAAAAATTGTTAGCTCATAATTTTTAAATAAATATTGCAAATTTTTCAATAGCAAATTGCAAACTCGAAAAAATTCAAAAAATTGTGATTTTTTTTATCTTTACGTACGAAATTTGGAATGATCAAAATAATTGTATTTGTAGTTGATCAAAAAGTTTCAGCGGTGCATAAAAAATCGTCGTCAATTACGTGTAACCATAATTTCGATTGTTCCATTATGCAAGAACTTGGAATATGGTAAATTGGCCTCATTTTTTATTTAAATACGTTCGCGGAGATGAAAAATTTTTCATTGCGAAGAAAAAAGAGGGAGATAAAAAAAGGGCTGATAAAAAAGTTATTTCCGTAAAAATGGAATATACGATTTGCTGCGGAGTTTTAAAGTTGCGAATGGTAAACTTTTTATGTTGTACTGGATGAAATTTTATGAGGGATGATAGCGAGGGTAAATTTTCAAGAAATGTTCTACAGACTCTGGCGTTTCTGTACCATTTTTGTGATGTCTCCATAATTTATTCCAGTTTTGAGAGAATAAATGTAATTTGAAATCATTTCAGCGGCTGCCACTATGAAAAAAATCTTCCCAAATAAACTATTCCGTTCAAATTTCACGTTTGCCCATAAAAACAGCAATTACGCCGCAAAATAACGATACCGTGAGCGCAAACAGAAAAATGTGATAAAACCCCAACTTCCATCTACTCTCAAACTTACGTTCACGATGCTCCGAAAAATTCGCGAACAGCCATCCAAAACTTCGTAATAACGCGCAACTCACATTCCGCCCGCAGCGAAGTTTTCCCTCTTCACTTTCGCCCAATGTCTAAACAAATCTCAATATCTCCCGGCCACAACTTGAAACAAAAAAACGATTCCTAGTCGTAAAGGAAACCTGTTCTGGGCATCATTACCCGGTCGTAGATCGTGAAAAACTGCAATCGAGTGAGCGCGAAACTTTTGCGGAACTGTTCCGGCATCGAGGCACCTGGCGACACTCGACGTTATGATTGCCCCCTCGGCGCGTATCGAAAAATTCCCCTGGCAACGCATAGGCGCCAGTTTCGACAGGGAAAAATGTTTGTTTTGTTTTAATTGCCCGGTGAAATTTCCGTGTCTCGCGATCGTTCGAAAGGATGCTTATTTGAAAACGAGTATGCAGAAAATGGAGACATTCAACGTTTCAAACATATGTAACGGATTTTGAAAAAATTTACGAATAGAAAATTCTGAGTTGAATTGCTTGTTTCCGGTCAGTTTATTTATTTTGAATTTCGCAAAATTTTTGACAGATTTTCTGGAATTATTCTCGCAGAAAATTTTTTCTAAGTTACTAACAAGTTTCAAAATTCTCCGCATTTTCAAAATTCATTAAATCTTCCAAATTCAAAAAAATCTGCGAATTGATCAGGAAAAAACTGTTCCCAGGACTCTCAGGTTAGGTTACGATAAATCAGCTCGGATGTAAAAATGACACACAGGAAGGATTGATATTCCCATAAGATGACACGTGATCATCTATGAAATATTTTTCCTCACAGAAAAATAATCTAAAATGTCATTCCGACGCCAATGTTCGGCATACGTCGAAATGTCGGGGTTCTCGGGCACAAACTTGACCTTATTGCAGTGCGTTTGCTTCGTGCCGCGCGTCAAGTGTGCAGTGCGAGCTGCATTTCGCGCGTCACCAGCTGACGGGGGGTTTCCGCAGCGGAAGTCATGCACGCCCTAATGGCAAACGGGAATCATACTACGTGAAACGCGAACAATTCCGCAGGAACAGACGGCCCTCAACGACGCGACCGAAACTATTTGCATGAGTCAATCGATGACTCGGAGTTTTGCTCTGTAAGTAAGTCGACAAAGTCGCGCCTCCATCGATTTCAACCGATTTTTAAATAGTGAAACATTCTGAAAAATCTCCGGAACTATTAAGATTTTTTTGCCATTCATGAGATTTCAATCAGGTGTTGATTTCAAGTGTATATATATTTCATAAGAAACTGCATGCCCTCCCGAAAATGATAACCTCCATTTTCCCGAATGAAATATATCGACAGACCATTTTACCGCCAACATTTTTTCAATCAATTGATCAAACCTCATCCAACTCACCGAAAACCCAAAAAAGATATATCGACTGTGATGAAAAAATATGGCGATGACTTACCTGAAACAAACGAAAAAAAAACGACATTAGTACATGTTTACATAATTATAATTATTAATATTATGAACAACTTTCAATGGGCAATATTAAAACAATTACAGTATTTAGTTAACATCAATTCTTGAAAACTGATTCGATTTGGTTCCAATAATAAATGTGTTGAACTCCATTCATATCAGAATTGAGTACAGAGCTAGTAATAGTTTCAACACTCGTTGGATTTTATTGAAAAAAACCCTACCGACTTTCTCCGTAATATTCTATTGGAATCAAATTTCTGACTGTTAAAGAAATCTGCTCCAGCTTCGTAGCTCCCACTGTACCGAGCTATCTCTAATCCGGGATTAAAGTTCAAGTTCTCGCGATAAGGCGGGGAACAGATATGATCAAGGGCGTTAAATAATGCGACTAATTTAGCGCGCGGGCTCTTAATAAAATCCCTTCGCGGTCTCACGAAACGAAAGAGCTGGAAATTTGTTGGCCGTTGGCTAATGGAGCTAATCGTAACGTATTGGGGAACGTGACCCTTGGGGCGATCCTGACAAAGGGGCTTCGTAAATGACCTTCGCTGATAACTCAACTAACCATTATGCCCCGAAGACGTTTCCCGAGTTCCACGTCTGCTTTTTATATTTCAACACGGAAAAGCAGGTCCAAAAAATTGAGATCGATGTTCAAAGCAGGTCCAAAAATTTTAGATCTATCGTAAATTCTAACAAAATCAAATCAGACATTCCAGATTCGTTAAAACTTTCAACACTCTTCGAATTTTCATTACTCGGATACAATCATTTTATCACATTTTTTTGATGATCTCTATTATTCTCGGATCTTTTTTCGACGAATCTTGAGAAACCAACACTTTAGGAATATTCGCTATTTTCTCGTAATTTTTTTTCTTTTCGAGTATTTAAACACTTCGCAGCGAAACCTGACGGAGTCGAGAAACTCCGCAATTAAATACTCGTGGCCGTCACTGCAACAGGAATCCCCTTTATATTCATTTCTGCTCGCGCAATTTTCGTGGATATCATTTAATTCCGCCCTTGGCGCAATTAGGAAGACGCAAAATTTCCCAGCAAAAGGTGCCCGGAGCACGCTTGACGCTTAATTCTGGCGCGAAGTGTACAATCCCAGCGATACAGGTGGGGTTTAACGCGAAGACCCACATTTTGCGTAGTCGGGGGCTCAATATATTGAGCCTCTTACTAAGCTGTTTCGAAATACGATTTCCCATATTAAATCACGGTTGATCAACTCAGACAAGTTTCGGGGTTTTTCGAGACAGAGCGAATTTTGCAGTGCCGAGTATTCTTCTCCATGTGGATCGAATAGATTTATGTATGATTGAATTCTGATATGTTTTGTATGAATCTTGATTAGTGAAATTCTTACTCATAAAATCAATGAGACTGTAAACCCTGGCGGCTTTAAAAAACCGTAGAAAACCGACGGTTGGTTTTTTAACGGTTTTTTTTAAATATCAATTTGGGAAGCACGTGAATTTTAGAAAATTCAAGCGGTAAGAAACTAGGAAAAAAGAAAATCTGTAATTTTTGAGTATCTTTAAATTTTACCGAATTTGCAAATTTTTTAGTTATTACGGAAATTTTGAATTTTTCAAACTTTTGAGCTTCTTCGGAAGATTTGTGATAAAATTATTAGTTCTTCTCCATAATTCAATGTTTCTAAATTATAAGAAGATTTCAATTTTTTCAAAATTAACATATTTTAATTTACTTTTCGAAATTAACGAATTTTCCAACATCCCTAAATTTTTCATATTCTTGAACAAAAGGTTAAGAATTTCCGAAATTTCAGATTCTTAGAATTTCCAACAGTTTTTGATACTTTCAGAATTCTTCCAATTTTTATATTATCCAAAACTTTCATTTTCTGATTTTTCATATATTTCGAACTTCTCAAATTTTTTCAATTTTTAAAATAATTCGAAACATCCGAATTTTTTAAAATTTCTTATTTCTTACATCTTTCAGTTTCCTTTATTTTTATTTAACGTTTTCATTCTGTTTTGACAATATTTTGGGCATATTTTCATTATGTTTCTTAGAATACATTTTTCGTCATTTTCATAATTCCCTATTTTTTTCGAAATCAGAAATCTTTGGTAGTAAACGAAATGACGGAATTCTTCGTTATTTTGAATTTCTTTCACTCACTGGAAATCGAAAAATTGTCTTAGAACTCTATGTGGAATATACGGTTTTCTGCCGTTAGGGTAATTTAAGCACGCACTCTATATTGATTCATTATGAATATTACACATTTTATTGCATCCTTTTTACTGCTGATTGTATTTCCAATGATTTTTACTGTTTTTTGCGGTTGAACTTCACTGATTTCCACTGATTCATTTAGTCGAGTTTCACTGATTCACAGTGCTATACCTACTATAACACTGAAAATCAGTAAATTTCGACTAGTCTTCATTAAATTTATTACGTCTACACATGATGCTCTCCAGTCATACATGGTCATGCTCGACGCTCACACATGTACATACAGAAAGTTAATTTCCAGTTGATGAAAAACCAGAAAAAACGAACAAAAAAGGCTAAACGAAAACCTTCTCAAAGAAGAAAAAATACCATTCACTAAATTTTCGCATCGGATTCGACGTAAATTAGCACTCCAGGCATTTTCAAGACTCCGATCACAAGCTCGTTACTTTTCGTAATGAGTCGGCGTTGCGAATTTTGGCGCGCTGACAAGCAACGGATGCATAATTGATATCGAATTCATAGCTCTGAATTGTGTTACGTAATCGCTTGTATCGGGATGAAGTATCGATCGCGGCTTGATTATTATTATTCGGGGGCATCGGCGGGATGAATTTTCAACTTGGCACTTGGCGCATCGGGAATTCCGAGAGGTTTTTCGATGGGTTCCGTCAGATCCGTATCTCTTGATTGGGGAATTCAAACTTTCGGAAAAATTGAATGAATAATACCGACTTTCCGTTTGACTTGAGGCGACCACACATCGTTCGCTGTTTATATGAAAAATCAATCGATTTTTCAAACTTCTTGCAAACCAATCAATTCTCAGTATCGCCGATGGATTTTGGTCTTTTTTGAAAACATTTCTCGATTTTTGCTTCCGGCCGAGAAAAATGAATTGTTCCCGGGCAGGAAGAAAAATATGTGACGCGCGAATATTGTTGTCAAGTCTTTACACAGTGCGCGCGTGTTATTGACGAGCTATATCGCGAAATGGTTTTCATTCCGCGATAGTTCAATGACTTTGATGTACGTTTATAGTGACATGTCCTCGTCTCTTTGCAACGTTTTCCGCAACGAGTGCCATCAAAATTCATATCGAGTATTGGACAACGTGCTTGTAAACAGCTCGGCACATCCATTTTAATTATCGCTATTAATTGAACGGACAAATCAAGATTCAACGAACATTCGTATGATACGTGTACTTTGATGCCGCGAATTTTCAGCTGCGTGGTTTTTTCGTTGGATTGATAAATTTGTATTTGATTGGATGGCGATAGGGGGATTTTTTACGGGAAGTGGAAAATTCAAAGTACAGAATCAGAGCCGGATTTAGGTAGGTGGGGGCCCTGAGGCCAGTTGATGGTGGGGGTTTTTTACCAAACGTGAAAAGTCGAGTAAAGGAAAATACAATTGGATTCATAACTATTTCGTGAATTCAATGTTATTTCTTTCATCGATAGTGATAAATGATAGTTGGAATATTTCAATTTTTTGTGATTCCGTAAATTTCCGAAAATTTGAAAAAATGTCCTTTTTTTATTACAGCTCAGATTTTTCTCAAACCACGCGAAATTCTGTTGAATTTTCACCGATTTGCAGGGTCAATATTTTTTTTGCTCCGATAGTTTTTTAAATTCTGGTACTTGAAAAATATCGATTTCTTTTGAATTTCGTAACATTCCGAAAAGTTCAGAATTATCTAATAATTATAACTTTCAGCAACTTTCTGACACTATGCAGAATTCCGTCAAATTTTTGATAATCTTCAGAATATCATTATTATTTCTGGAAAATTTTGTTAAATTTTCGATACTTTCTGAAATTTCAAAATTTTCTTTAATTTTGTAAGTTTCGCAGAATTTCGTGAATTTTTTTATATTTGTTCTGTAAAATACGGGATTTTTATGAAACCATGCTAAATGCTGTTAAATTTTCGATAGTTTGCGAAAAATGGTATTTCCTCCGAAATTTTTAATTCTTTTAAGAATATGAGTCATTTGCATTTCCCAATCTTGTACCCTTTGATTTTACAAAATTGACAATTTTCCGGTATTTTTCTTATGTTCTCAACAAATTTTACAATAAAACGCATAATTTTGTCAAATTTGCAATAATTTTCAAAATATTATTGATTCATCAAGGCTCTGTAAAATTTTTACAGTTTCATGTCAATTATCAAACTACGCATTTACTTTGCAATTATGTAACATTCTAATAATTGTTGAATTTTCTCAATTTAATCCGTCTCGCTCTAGAATTAAGCTAGTGGTCGTGGGAGTTGAATTATAGAAAGAAAAAATTCCATGACTATTCCATTTCAGATTTGATGTGTTAACATTACAAAAACAGATTTTTTTTATGATCGCATTCGAAACTGTTTGGTTTCATCATAAGTTGATTGAAAAGTGAGTGTTCTACGAATAACATTTTTCGCAATCATACAATTTTATAAACAAATTCGAAATGCATAGCTTTCATCAAATATGTGAAAAACCAGTTTTTCGAAAAATGAGGTAAAATGTCCCGAGGGGAAAGAAAAATTTTCGACAGTCGGAAACTATAGAGATCGTGCTCTTTTCTGTTTGGTCGATTCGCTCCATTACACTTTTTATCTAGACCACGTCAGTCGAAGTTTTAATGGTATATCAGATCACATTTTTCTAACAACTCAAACTTTAGACTATTCTGAATCAGCGTTCCAAAATAATGTAACCTCATTCTCTAGAGAGATCATTTTATCATGGAAAATGAGACATAAAAAATTTTCATGATCCATATCACATTTTTTACATTCCAAAGTAAAGTATATTTTAATTTCATTTTAATGATGCAAATAGCATTGACGAATTTTTTTTTATTAGTGCGTTATTCATTTATATACCCATTATGATTTATCGAATATTTATTTATTCATATATTAGACATTTTCTTCTAATTTGATAGCTTCCATATTCAATAGCCTTGAATCATGTTGAAAAAACTGAGAGAGAAATTTCGCAAGTCTGGTAATTCTATGAACTCCAGGAGCTGGATTAACAAATCCTATGAATGAAAATTCCGAATTTTCTCGAGTCATTTGCATTATCATGACGTGAAATCAAGCAATTCCAGGATAAAAACGTTGAAAATTTGATTTGAAAATTTCTTAAATTCTTAAAACTTCTAAAATTATTACAGTTTCTACATTCTCGAATTTCCAAAAAATACCCAACAATTTTGAAACATTCCCGAAAGTCTCAAACTTTTTAACAATTTACAAAATTGTTTGAATTTCCATATTATCAAAATAACCCGAAATCTTCTACATTAGTCGAATTTCTGAAATTTTCACAAATTTTAAAAATTCCCACAATCCCCGAACTCCGGCAAATTTCAAGAAGTTTTTTGATTTCCGAAATTGCAAAATTCCCAAAATTTTCGTAATTTCTGATATTTTTAACAATTTACCAAATCAGTAAAAATTTTCTAAATACTCCAAAATTCTCAAGGCTATATAAATTCCAAATCTACATCATGAGATGAAAAACCATAAGCGAAGCCAAATAAGGCTGTCATCAGAAAAAAATTTCAAAATTATAATCCCAACGTTTTCCCCAGAACCAACTGTTCAACAGGGCACAATATTACAAACTTTCCCGAAGTAAATTAAAAGGGTAAATTAATTTTCAACGAGCTCGCATAGTTTACACGTCCTCCTCACGCTTTCAGGATTAATTTTTGTTTAAACTCCAAAATGCGATACGAAATTTCATGCACAAAATTCGCAATTTTACGGGTTCCTTATTATGGATAAAAGAGTTCCGAAATTTTTCATTACTCGCTCTCGAAGTATTCCGGAGATAACATTTTTCACCCTCGTCATTTCCGCTTTGTACTTTGCTCGAGCAATCATTTCCATGCTTATTCACTGTCACATATAGCGC
This sequence comes from Platygaster equestris, assembly GCA_030522785.1. Taxonomy (NCBI): domain Eukaryota; kingdom Metazoa; phylum Arthropoda; class Insecta; order Hymenoptera; family Platygastridae; genus Platygaster; species Platygaster equestris. The sequence goes on along the minus strand of JAPYZK010001767.1, from coordinate 24,729 downwards.
TTAATATTTCGTCGTGGTAAAAGCGACTACACAATCTACCTGAAAACGCACGCGAGACATGATAGATTGTTTTTGAAGGGAGCGCTCGAGAAAACTCGGCATCTTATGAAGTGTACATTCCCGGATAAAAGAAGTTTCTTATCTCCTTGCGACCCAGTTTATCGAATCCGGATTTTCGCGTTGTTATCATTGCAAATGCATGATGAATAAGGACGGTAAGACTCGGTGAAGTCAGGCGAAATTTGCATTATCTGGACCGGAATAAAATGTAAATATTTTCACGCCTTACTCGCGGTGTTTCTGGATTATGACACGTGCACTCGGGGGTGTTTTATCAGTTATCATATTCACGGTGGATGAACAAGTTGGTGGATGCGCTTTTTTATGAGTGTAATTCACATTCGGGATCTTTATTTGAGCAGGGAATTGTTGATCAGAGAAGGGAAGTGAAAGTGGACGATTTTGTTCACTTGCATTCTGGTTTTCGTCTTGACGAGTTTAGGTCTCATTAGGGGGTAGATTTGTAAAATTTTGATGTGTTTCGAATATGATAGATGTGGACTCGTGCATGATGTGATAGATGTGGACTCGTGCATGATGTTTCTTTATGGAAGGAGGTAACACGAAAAAATTATACTTCAGGGGAAGTTTTTTATATCGGAATTCCGATTCAATGCACAGGAATAGAATGGTATGGTTAATAAGGGTAGTTTATGCAATTTGCATTGAAAAACAGTATAGTTTTCCGTATGATAAAGAGAATACTTGAGAACTCATTTGAAATTTTTATGTTTTTTACGATGGCCGAAAATTACAAATTTGTCAGGTTTGAAATTCTTATTTCAATATATTCCTTCGAAAATAACTTTGGTGGTATTTCCGCATTTTTGAATCTGACAAACTCAATTTAAATTGTCGGCATTTTCTTCAAATCAAAGACTCGGAGCTGAAGAAAAAAATTTGTTCATCATTTCTACTACGGTTTCAATTATATCGAATAATAAAACTCGCAAGTTAGAGTTTCGTGATGAAAATAATTAGACAAAACATTTTTTCAATCATTTCCGTGAGTTGATATTGATGATTTTGAATTTTTTCAATTTCCTCAACCAATTTCTGTCTATCAAACGTTTGAGCGAAAAAAAACCTTCAAGCAGGGAATTGAACCCGGGACCTCTGAATTTCATGTCGAGTGCTCTAATTGAGAGATGTCTCGTTCTATTCCTAGCTTGGAAAGTTTTTTTTTCTCGCAAAAAAGTTTGATTATCAAAAAATGGTTGGGAGAATCGAAAATGTTGATAAACAATTCTTTTCGTCGACTTCGGGACATCAATGTAATAAAAATTCCAAAACTTTTTGTACGGGGAGTAAACAGGATGGTAAATTTTGTGTAATTGTTTCTAACTCGTTGATTTTGACATTTTTTTCTCATTGTTCAGAGTCCAGACAAAATTATCCAGAGTAATTCAAATCGCTAGCAATTTCATTCAAATCGCTAGCAATTTCGAACATTTTTGCAACTTTTTCGACTCATTAAACAGTCTAATTTGAGTTTCCAATTGAATATTTGAAATTTACAGAAAACTCAACAAATGTCCAAATAATTTTCCAAACTTTCCAGTAAATTCAAAAATCTCATAAAAATGCACTCTTCAATAATTCTTAAAGTCTTCAATTCATTTAAAAAATTACCCAAAATTTGAAACATTCCCTAAATACATCGACTCGAACAACCTACGGGTAAATCAATACAAAATATCGACATAACATGTACCCATCATCAATCCCGAAAATCAGCAAAAAATATGTGCACATCGAAATGTCATTCCATTCCTCCCTTCCAAAGCTTAGAAAAAACTCTGTAGTTCCAGCGAAATAACGAACAAAATAGAATCCGATAAAAATACCGTCCACCTGAAATGATGAATCCCGCGATCGAGAAACTTCTTAATGGAAGTAAAGCCGCAAAAAACGATAAACGCCTCGAAAATCGATCCATCATGTTCACGGTGCAAAGGTAACTTATGGTCAGGACGCTTTTTTTAACAAATAAAGGCATCACACGCGCCATGTGCGCGAGGCATCAAAACGTGTATTACAGCATTCATTTCTATAAATTGGGCACCGAATTTATGTTTCTCCTTTAGCGCTTGACAAGTACAAATTGCCAACGGAGAGATACGCTGCATCGATTTTATTTCATGGCCCCGAATGTTTTTTTCCGGCCCTTGCCTCGCCCTCGTTTGCGATCGTATAAACCAGGTTTTGCTTACACTCGAAAAAATCGCGTTATCAACGGTATCATCTTTATGTCATCCGAGGATTCATCGTACCCTAAATTGAATCGACAGTATCTTTTCGTTTTCCTTTTTCAAATGTGAGAGTGATTTTTCATTTCAGATTTTTCATGCATAACATTAGAGAAATCTTGATGATTTTCAAACAGCGCTCAATTTTTTCTCAAAGTTGTAGCGAATTTTGGTTTATTGATCTTCAAATTTGACTACACTCAATATTTTAGAATTGAGTGTTCAAAATAAAATGAAAAATTGGATTTGATATCATATGTTCACGCGACTTCACTTTATAGAATACGATTCAATTCTGTTGATAAAACCTATTTTGGAGGAATTTGTGCAATTCCGACCGAAACCTCCTCTCAAGCGAACAAACGGTGATCAATCGATCGGCTAATAAAGCCCAAGTTCCCGGGCACATCAAAGAGGTAAATGCCTCTCATCATAAATTTACAGAGTCCGGCGGAATTATCGCAATTACTGTTGACACTTAATACCTGCATCGGGAGACGAAAATTCAGTGGTAAACCAATTCCAATAGTCCGGCAAATAGCTTTACATATACTCTCCTGCATTTATATATACGCTCCTGTTTGAACGCGATGATTTATCATTGAATGATGAATAATAATTCATTATCATGCAAGAAACTTTGTTCACAGGTTCATAAATAATTATATTTGATAATATACATTAGGGCGGTCCTTATTTGGATATTTTTTAATTTTAATTAACGTACTTTTTTTTGAGATTCCGAAAGTTAAAAAAGTTGGAAAGCCGAAATTCGAGCCAGAATCATGGAAAGAGTGTTTTTTGATAAAATCATAACTTTTTCCAAGACGACAGATTTTCGATTTTTTTATGTCGTTGCACTTGGGAACGAAGCCCAAAACGCTGGAAAATATTTCGAATTTTTACATTTAGTATGGCAAGTTTGGTCCATGGCTGAAGAAGAGTGTAGTTTTTAGATTCAAGCGCAAGGATCTATGAAATGTCGAATTTTTGACAGAAATTCCTTCGTTTTTTTTTTTTTTTATACATAATTTTGCTATATTTTTCGAAACTTCGATACTCAGATACTTGTATTTGAGAGAAAAAAAACTTGGAGATGCTTGAAAAGTTTGAAATCCATCCAAGTTTCAAAATCCTGGAATATCGTGAATTCTGGGCTTCAAAACTTTGAAATTCTTCGAAATTTCAAGACTCAAAAACTATAGAAGTTCCCAAAACTCCAAAAAATTAAAAAACTCGACAACTTTCGAAGTCAACATTCTTCGACAGTCTTAAAAACTTCTAAATTTCAGAACTTTATAATTCTGAAAAACTCCAGAACATCCAATACTTCCAAAACGTCAAAAATTCCGAAATTTCACAACTTCGTAACTCCGAAATTCATCTAAATTAATTAACAAAATTTACCGTTTTTATGTAGCACTCGACAAAAACAACATTATTTGATCAAGTGCGTGAAGGCGGTTCGGACTTTTTCATCACATTTTTTTTTCTTTTCAGTATAGTAGTATCCGAGAGTGGACATTTCCCAATATAATATAAAAATAAAAAGCCACATCAGTCATGGATCAAATTTTCCATACTAAATGTAGGAATTTGAAATTTTTTTCTGTATTCCTGGCATTCTTCCTGAGCGCAGCGACATGGAAAAAATCGGAAATCGCTTATTTTGGACGAAGGTTGTTATTTTCTTTATGAAAAAATCTTCTTTCTTACAAAAATTTCGATTTTTCCGAACTTCATCCTTTTTGCGATCAATCTGGCTCGAGTTTTGGCGTTCGTACTTTTTTTACATTCGGAAATTTTAAGGGGGGAGGGGGGGGGGGTCGCGTTAATCAATATCTTGATTATACAGAAATCAATGTTGATAAGAACCACCCTAATATGCACATATGAATTCGCTAACTTCGCTTTAGACGAGTAATCCATTCACTCAAAATTCAAATCATATCGAACTAAATGAAATCCGTGAAAACCCCGAATTATTAGTTTCGAGCATTTTCGTATAAGCACAGCTGAAATTGCTTTCACCGCAAAACAACCTTATAATTTATCCCTGCGCACAACAAGAACGCATTAGACGTAATCGTCCTTTTTGCTCGAGTTGGCACCCGATTTCATCAGCCAGTTTAATATAAAACGTAAACACAACTGTACCAATTACGAAATTCAGCAGATCATGAACGACCTATTCAAACACGATAATAGGGGGCTTTATTCGAGGAGCATGTACTTCGTATGTACGCTCCCTACGTATAAGGAGCTTTGTTTGATTAATGCGAGACGCGAAGACGCGCATTTTTCACGATACAAATCGCGTCTTTAAGGGAGAAAATCAATTCGAGCGCGAGCGCGGAAAATATTTCAACGCGAGTGAAACGATTTGTATTTTGATAGGAATAGCAATATTCCCTCGCAGAAAATGATTTTTCAGGTATGATCTTGTATGATAATGTATTGAAATACGTGGATTCCAACTTTATATGATAAAAGCAGTAATCTGCAGTTATTCACAAAATGGATAAAATTGTTCGTTGAATCATATTTATCTTTGAAATAACCCTCTATCATCTCATTAGGTGGAAAAATCAATAGTTGATGGGCGAAATATCTATAAATAAATCGAAATTGGAATTATGTATGGTAAATCATATACAATGGAGAATTTCCAATTAACCAAGATCACTTTATCGCTACATAAATGAAATTGACGATTTACTGAAAAGCACAATATAATTTTAAACACATTCAGAAAATTTGCGATGCTCGGAAAATGTGTCCACCCAAATACTCGGGAATTAATTTTCCGATCCAGTGATTGATATTTCCAATTATTGTTATCATACCAAAATATATTCAAAATGATTCCAAACTTGACGATAATGAACAAGATCACACAAAGGTCGTCTCGTAATATAATTGATACGAGTGAAATTATGCAAATACAATACAAAACAGACACAAATTCATTGATGTAGGAAATTATATGATTTCTTCATTTCAATCAAATAGAAATCATACATTCATTTCACGATGCAATCATTTCTCGTTGTACTAGATAAAACATTGCAAAAACCATGAAAAACCGATGATAGGTTTTTGACGGTTTTTTCGGTAAGTCGATCTTAGGAAAGTCCGAATTGCGAAAAATCGATCTGCAAGAGACAAGGAAAACCGGAAATAATACATTTAAAGAAAATTATAAATGTTATAAATTCGCAAATTTTTTAGAATTTTTTATAATTCTGCAATTTTAGAAAATGTGGACTTCTCCGAAATGTTATTAATTTCTGAGTTTTTTCGATTCTTTAATTTTTCTGAATTTTTCGAAACTAACAAATTTTTCGACATTCTATAATTTTTTATATTTTGAGAAGTTACCCACAAATATTTAAAGTTTTACAACATTATTGAAATTTCCACAATTTTTTATCCTTTTAGCATCCTTAGAATTTCCCAATTATCTAAAAATTCCGAAATAATTTCGATTTTCTAGCTTTTTCTGAATTCTTAACTTTTTGAATTTTCCATATTATTCGAAACTCTTATATTTCAGATTTTTACATACATAAAGTTTTTTCAATTTTGTTCTATTTCGATTATTCTTTTGTGTTTGTACAATCACTGAATTTTTTCCAATTCTTCGATAATTTTTGATGATTTTCAGTATTGACTATAATTTATAATTTCAAGTTCTTCCAATTTTTCAATATTTCTAAATTTTTCAAAGCAAACTAATTTTCTAGCATTCTAACATTTTCCATACTTGAAAATATAAATTACAAATTTTCGAAAATTTTACAATTTTTTATACTTCAAGCATCATTCGAATTTTGAAATTATCTAAAAATTCTTCAAGGATTCCGATTTTACAGCTTTTTCAGAATTCTTGCCTTCTCAATTTTTTGACATGTTTCAAAACTCCTAAATTGTAGATATTTCTATGACGTTATATTAATGTTTATTTTTCCAATGATGTCATTTTGTTTTAACAATTCTTCAGTTTTTTTGAATTCTTCAATAATTTTCCATTATTTCTATAATTGATCGATTTTTACAAACTTTGAATGTTTGATATTTCACAAAGTGATGATAAGCTGTTAGTTGAAACTAATTAATTTTTCATAATAGGGTTTTATAAAAAAAAAAAACGTCAAAAACCAATCATTGGTCCAATTCCCGCTGTTTTTTCTAGCTTTCCACACTTATTTCCATTTCTCAAAAATTATAAATCAAAACCAAAAAGACACGAGTTTTCCGAACAAGTACATAAAATCTCATAAAATCAACTTTTTCAGCAAGTATCTGTGACTCCACTAACATAGATTTCTGCCTATAGATACTAAAGATTCCCCAGAAAAAGTAGTGGCATAAATACAAAATTCATCAGACAACTTTTCCTAGTCTTCACATAAACCACTTACGTAATTATCATAAAAGTAAGGTGATATAAATAATAGCATTAAAGGCCCTCTTGCTTGATCCGAGTAATCTACTTGCCATTATTCACAATACACCAGTGAAGCATTTTATGGGCTTGCGTCGCTAGCTCTATGTATATAAAAATCAATCGCTCTACATCAGAAGTTCCACGAGAGTGAACCCTATGAAATATTTTTCAATCAAATTATACTGACGTAAGTTGAACTTATAAAGTTCGCGAAGTTCCTATTAATTTCGTCTATTCTGTAGCAGAAATTCGGATATTATGTAAATGTCAGACGAAATTGTACCGTAAGTTACACCGTGTGAAAATGCTTGTATATGAATGGATGAAAAGTGGCTACGTGTTTGAACTTCATGATTAATTGTATGAATAATGCACATTGTTCGCGTAAGTGATGGATCGTGGATGGTGGATACAAGTCGTTGCATGTTTTAATTAATATGAGATTTTGTTGTGTTATTATATGATTGGTTTTGTTAGAGAAGTAGTGTGAAATGATGTATGGTGATTATACATTATGAATATTAATTATCGCGATTGATGAAGCAGTCACGGATTTTTTTTCGAAAAAGGGATAAATAAGGAACATTAAGTGAACTTGATCGAATTTAAAAAAAAATATGTATTTTGCATGGAACCGTGATAGTCTGGATCAATCTTCAGTGGACGAATTAGGATTTAATCTGGGGGGGGGGAGAGGGGGTTATTATTTCGGGACGATTTTTTGCAAACTCGAATAATGATCATTTATCGGTATAATATGAGAAAGTCTTTATTCACAGAGTTTACATTTTAGAGTTATCGAGTTTTTGCTGCAGCGAAATGAATAATTATCAATTTTGCTCCAGCTAAATAATTTTGTTCATTCAATTTGATAAGAATGGCACAAGTTTTGAACTATAATTTCAAAAAAAGTGTATTTTTTTTATTTTCGAAGTTTAATTTTAAGTACTTTAATTTAAGGATTCCAATTTGCGATGTATTAACACACTGATTTTTTAATTTCTGTTTATTGTAATAAAATTCAAAAGAAAAAAAATTAGAGGAAATCGCACATTCGAATTTTGGAATTTTTATAATTCAGAATCTCCGGGATTCCAAGTTTTAAATCTTATACTTTTGATTTCTGAAATTTGAAGATCCAGGAAAATTTCAGTGATTCTAATTGCCAGAATTCAAAAAATGTAGGCCTTGCAATAACTAGTTAAGAGAGAGAAATTTCGCTCAATTTAGAATTAGAACGTTCAAATTAAGGTATAATTTGAAATTTCGAAAAATCTAATGTTTCGTTATGTTAGAATTGAAACTTCGGAAATTTTAAGATTGGACAGGAACTTTGATGACTTTTTTGAAGATTAGAAAATTGGTAAAATATGAGCATTCGAAATTCAAATCGTAATTTTAAGCATTCGAATTCCCGAAAATTCTATTTTTGGCTGTTGGAGTCTCCAAATCGAAAAATTTCAAGAGTAAATATACTCGAAACTCAAAATTCATGATTTGACATTTGAGAATTTGAAATCCTAATAATTAAATTCCTCAATGTACATCAAAGATTCAATTCCAAAGTTTTCAAGATCGTTAAATTCAACATTTGGAAAATTTCAAATATATCACAGTGAAACAGTGAAACCTAAAAAATTCATGATTGATGATAGCCAACTGAGAGAATTAAAAATCCGAAAAATTCGAATTAAAATTCATCATCAACAGAAACTTTTTTTTTAATTTAGATTGTCAGAGGTGGGGGGGGGGCGGTGACCCCCCGCCCCCCTGTTCCCCCCCCCCCCCCCCCCCCCGGCATGATTTTTGACACATTGTAATTTTAGAGTATTGGCAAATCTTCAAGAAAATGGAATTTTGCAATGAACAGATGAAAAGTGAATAATCGATTCTCTGATGTACTTCCGCAATTTTCACGGCAATGCAGGTACTGAAAAATATCATCTCTGTAAATACAATACTTTGGAGCTAATTAACCGTCAAACAAACAACAAATTACTAAAAATATGCCCCGAAGAAAATTATGAAACACAGGCGAGCAGAAATTACGACGAAAAAACACAGCATGGAGAAAAATTCGTTCCAGAATTGAAGTTACCTCAAACAATTGTAATTTGAATGTATGCGCATATTTACAACATCATTATCCAGCGGAAAATAACTGAAGGACTCGAACACACTCATACATTAACGTCAGCTGCAAAAACACATCCGAGTTACTTGTTTATAATTTGAAAACAGAGAGAAAAAATTTTCTGGTTTAGATCTTATGAATGGATAAAAGTGTGTGTGCATAATGTTCCAAATTATGAAAATGTAAGAGAATGTAGCTCTAGTGAACATGAAGGATACTGCAAAAGTTCATTGCGCGAAGGGTTGGCGAGTAGTTTTGTAAAAATATTCGTTGCAGTGAAAATGTGGAAAAATTATTTATATAATAATGAACAAAAATGATTAACATATTTCCTATACTCGCACATTTTGAAACCCAAAAAATTATGAAATTAAATTTCTTCTATTTGAACATGAAAATACGTAAGTCAAATTTTATAATTATGGATTTCAACAACTGTGTACTTGAAAGAATTAAAAATTTCAGTGTCTGAACATTTGTCAGGACATTTCCAGAAATTTTTCGAGAAAAAAAACATCATTCCGATCCAGGATTGATTTTTTTTTCGGGAAGAGTGGAGGAATCGATAGGGAAAATGAGAAGAGGGACTCACCCCACTTCCCTAGGAGCTACAGAGCAATTGAGCAGTCGCTATATGCTGGTTTTGTGATATTTCGAGGTAGAAAATTCTCAGACGAAAGAGAATGGGCAAAAATAACGAAATCACTCCAAAATGAGACTCAACGAACTCGAAAAACATTAAAAAGAAAAATAAAGACCTCCAGGTTCTGAAAAACTTTCAAAACATGTTCAATTATGCACGATTCCAGAGAAATTCTAGGTTTTACAAAAAATTATACACATTCTAAAATTTCGATATTCAAAAACAGAAAAAAGAAAAAAATCACACGAATACAACGGAAAAATTTCATCCTACGAAAAACAGTGCAAAAAACAGCGTAATCAGAAAAATCAGCAATTCACAGTCGACATCACTGATTCCGTAGTAAATTTCACTCATTTTTCAGTAAGCTAATATTTCTCCTCACACATAAATAAAATTCAGTGAAAACAACATTCCATTCAATATCACAGCAAATACTTTATTCAGTAGCATCGACTACAATCGAGCTACTAAATTAATGAAGTAAAATCGACTATAGATACAATTCTTTTCACTAAATTTTAATTATTTCTACCTAATTTATTACTTAGTGTATGCTCATATAAAAGAAAGTGAAAATAACACGTCTACACCTCCCCCTATCATCAAAAACCAAATTATCCACTATTACAAACTTCTTACCAACTTCCCCCGTGATCATTCAAGCAACGCACCTCCTAACTTATTTAATCAAATCCTTCAACATCCCCCCATTCCTCAAAATAACCACCTGAAAATACCTCCCCCCCTCTCGAAATTACTGCCCCATACTACATTTCATACCCAATTTGACCGTAATCGAGGATTATATCGAAAACGGCCTCCGCGTTCGTTTAATTATCCACGCCAAACACTTTGCCCGAGACAATCGTTCAGCCCAACAACGGCGCACGTACAAATCGACGCGAACAATAAACAAATTACGGATCAAAAAGTCTTGGGATTTCCCGTCGGAAAATCAAGTCTTCAAGAAATTTCCTTGGACCCCCTCGACGTCGCCCATTATCGAAAATTCGTCGCCAGACAGTTTTTGTCGGTTGACAATCGAAACCAATTAGCGACGTGAATGGAATTCCGTATCACGAACGCTACGAGTTATTTGCGAACGCTCGAAACTATTGAAAGGAAAGCGGACAATAAGAACCGTAGGTACATACGTTGTAGAGCATTGTCAAATATTAACCTCGCCCCTACAGTTTTATCCCGTGCAGCGCGGCGTGCATTATTAATTCGCCCTCGCGAATCACGAATACGGCTGTGTTATTTTGTCAACGAGTTATCAACATATAACTTGCTCGGATTTCAGCAGATTGTGTGACTGTGTTGGTGTGTTTTGGGGTGTTCTTTGGGAGACGATGGTGTTGGATGTTCGAGCAGGCATTGAAATTATCGTTGTTTGCGGAATTTCGAATGATTCAATTAAACATTTGAAATTATTCATTTGATGAAATATTACTATTCCAGTAGTCGAAAGTTACGATGACAAATTCGAAGTAAGGTGATTTGACGAATTCGAATAGTCATAAGTGATTCACTAGAAAGTCACTATTTGAGTAGTCAAAACAAGGATGTCTAATTCTAATGATCGAATTTATGGGAAAGTAAACTTGCAATTAACTGAAGTTTTGCTCCCATTAAATTTCGAATACCATTCTCGCTAGATGCTTTTCTTTCCAACAGAATTCTGAACCCCACGTGAAGTTGACTTGAACATAAAATAAAATTTACGACACACTTCTGTGAACCATCAAGAGCCATAATTTATTGTCAAACCCAACCATAAACCTGTATACATAACACTTCAACACTGTAGAATTTTCTTTTACTCTGACTCTAAACATCACTTATATCTACCTCAAACAACACACCCTCTGAAAAAATTTTACAAACTTCTAAAATCATTCCCAACCTACTTCCAATCACGCTCGACTTGCATACAACATCCATCTCGGTACGTTAATTTTACGAGAAAATTTTACGTTGACGCTCTGCATGAAACCCGAGAAGAGGAAAAAAAATTGATCGTCCGCTTTTATGGGGGCTGTATTGTTTCCAAAATGGAATCCATTTCCTTCCCTGGCCCTTTATTTACGGCTTTTCGAGTCCCACTCTAAGCCGCGTATTTTCCTGATACTTTATTCCGCGTGTGTATGCCGCGGTAATGCAAAAGTCTCCCGCAACATGAAATGAAAGATGCGCTCTGTCAGATACCAAACTTTCCCCCGTACAAATACATGAACGATGAGCAACGAGAAAAACCGAATATGGTACTAATCAATATACATTCGTATATCTGATACGAGTAAATCAAAAATCCCACTGCATGTTTTATAACCCACACGCGTTATGATTTATCTCGCGTCTGAAACTTTCGGCCTTCGTTGTTTCATAGTGACGTATGGAATTACATCGAAATTTAATTGCCACCACGATTGAAAAGTCGGTAATTGCGTCATATCGCGAGAGCAAAATGGAATTCGATGACATTCGAATCCATCCTAGTTTTGAGCCCCGAGGCTGAAACGTTTCGATTGATTTTCACGACCACTCAGTGTTTTAATTGATTGGGCAAATCAAAAAAGGAGCGAAGAGACAAACTCATGAGGAACAATTTTTTTCAAGTTTCACTTGTTGATATGCGTTTTTTTAGCTGCGCAAAAATTTTGCAGAGGGGAGAAATGAGAATGCCCGGAATTCAAGAATGTATGAAAAGACGCAGAAGAATATAAAGTTCCAGAATGTGCTTCTACGAGGAAGTGAAAAGCGTTAGAATGCGAGATGTAAAATATGCCCGGGGTAAAACGGAAACTATGCATATCAGGGATAATTTGTTACCCTTGGCCGGGGAAAAATTTCTTGGGAATTGATGAGGGTCGTTCCACGTCGAATCGAGCGAATTTTTTTTGCGGATGTTGGTACTTGGTTTTCATACGTTTACGTGGTTCCTAGAGTAATATTTCCATGAGCATATGGACTTCTGGAAAACAATATTGTACCTATATCGTTACTTTTATGTGTATAGTATGTGATATTTTGTACTTTTTCCGCTCTCTCATTTTTAATAAGTCCAAATTCGACTATTTGAATGAGTTATCGTTGTTTTGCTACTTGAATAGTCATTTTTTAGTAGATAACTATCGACTATAGTTGAATTCTGCTATTGTTCACGTCATTTTTCGAATGATTAGGATCAGTAGAAACATTTGACTTCGAATTAGTCATTGTAGCCTTTGACTATTGGAATAGTCATTTTTTATCGAGTGACTATTTCAAATATTGAAATCAACTATTGAAACTGGTTGTCTATTGAATATATCGAATAATCAAATTCTAGTACTTGAATTAGTTTTAAACATTAAATTTGTGTCGAAACAACTTTTTTTCCTACTGTTTACTGAAGTTTTCGTATTGTTGTCGAAATTTTAAACGTTTCTTTTGGATTTGTCGAATTTTTATTTTTTGTTATTTCTCAAATCTTTGAATTTTTATTTTGATGAACTACTAATTCATCAGTAAATTTTGACTGTGTTCAGTAGTCAAATTTCTGTGACTAATTGAATTAGTCATTCTTGACTATTTCCAGTAGTCAACTTTGACTGATTAAATTAGTCGTTTTTCACTATTCACTATAAATGTCCTTTTCGCTATGTAAATTAGTCAAATTTCATATGAAATGGTCAAATTCGACTAATTCAAGATGAAAGAACGTCTATCGGCAATTTTAAACTAAGAAATGATGGACTTCGAAGATTCTAGCCTTATTTTTATAGCTGAGAATTTTTGTCATTGCTAATTCCAGGTTCTAGAGTTTGTAGAATTCAGAATTTGGAAATTCTGCCAGGTCAAAAATTTCGTGTAAATATGAAAATGCAGGACATTTTCGCTAGGCCACATTTTTTAACATATAACTAATCGTGCCTTATTCCATCAGAAATTTTCCATTGTCAGTTTCATACGCCAACTTCAGCATATTTTTTTTCCCTCAAATAATTTCAAGTTTCAGGATCATGCTTGAGAGAAATTGTTGAACAGTAAATTTTGCAATTTCTTAACGAGCATTACATTCCAAAAAGCTTTCACTCAGAGAACTTTTCGGGAAGCTTTTTCATGTTCTTCGCCAAAGTTTCTGAAAGGAATGTTATGAAAATAAAGAGATCGAAAATTTTCAAGAATATAATGCCTCTGTAACGACTCATTGAACTGTAGAATCAACGAAATTCACATACAATTTCGAAAAAATTTTAATATGAGTATTCAGTAGAGTTAAGCTGAATCAGATTTTTTCTTGAGTCGCAAAATAATGATCTCGTTAAAAATGTGGGATTTCCTAAATTAATTACACGAAGCCAACAAAAATATTTATATTCTTTTGATTACGAAACGCTCCAGCTTACAAAGTTTTTAATTTGTTAAACATCTCAATGAATTGAGTCATTACATTCCTAATGACGTTTTCACTTAATGAATGCAGAGCAATTTACTCAAATTATAAAAATTTCGATGTCAAGCTCTCAAAAAATAGGTCGCTCTTCAGCGGTATTCCAAAAATCCTACAAAAACTAAACAATCGGACTACATTCCCGGAAACTTGTTCAGTATACAGCCTTCACAAAAAATCAAATCGTTCGTAAGAAATAAATCGGAACAATTGTAAACATTCACATTCAATTTGCTTCTCGAGCCGAGGCTTCGAGAGTGCACAAAAAATCAGATTCAGCTCTCAATTTATGAATTTCTCGTGCAAATAAATCTCCAGGTTTTTAATTTTGGGATTCGACATTTTTTCAGAGTGATAATGGTGTTAAAAGTTCGCGCATGGCTTTTTCACAGAATTGGAAATTCATCACCGCGAAAGGAAAGTCAATAGCCCTAATGACGAAGAGCAAGAAAAATAACTTTTGGTCCGATCGACATTGGTCGCACAGGTATATGGAGTGCTTGGGATGAATTTTAACTCTAAATTCTGAATCCTTATTCTCTACGCAAATGACGATTTCCAAGTTCGGATGAAGAGCTTGACCTATCAAATTTGAGTAAACTCAATACAGTTTCCCTCAGGAATATTTTGTAGTCATTTACATACATCATCAATTTCTCGAGATTAATGAAAACTGTAAGTAAACTTTATAAATGCTTTCCTGAGGATTAGTAGATTTCAAATATTGTTTCGAACTTTTAATTGAGTGCGAGGGTGAATTTGATATTCGTATCCCTTTTTTTCAGTGATTACTTTGGAGATGTGTATCGAACTTGCAATTTCATGAAACTTTCATCATGTCCGCGCAGATTTTACAAGTGGAATTTCCAAGTTTTCGTCCGTGTGTAAACATGCAATGTTGGATAGTATAACACATTTTCGTGTCGTTTGAAAATGTTCGTACTCGCGGTTTTCGATCGGATGATTTTCCTGTGCGCGATATCGATGGAAAAATGAAAATTTTGAATTCCAAATGCATGAGACACCTCATTCCTGTCTGGCAGATATCGCTCTCGTATTTTTATTATTTGTCTCTGAGAAATAAGAAATACCGCATAAGCTGCCCAATCAAAAACAAGAGAAATTCGAAACGTTCCGCCATCTCTATCTTTCAACTAAACCGTACATAACGCGCTTCGCAAAAAATGGGACAGTACGTACATCACGGAATAAAAATTGCACGTCCTAAAACCTTTCCACTTTGTCTTTCTCAAAGAATCCTCTTTTGCATGACAAAAATAGAAAAAAGTCATAAAAAAAGAACGGAAAAGTATACGGAGCAAACTCAAAATCTCGAAAAACCTTCTATAAATATCAAAATAATTCTAAAAAGAGTTTTTCACTGATGACTATTCAAGTTCTCGTCCTGGCAAAATCTATAAACGTCAAAGCCATCTGAAATGACCTCCTTGCTCTTAAGTTGAATTAGTGGAATATCACTCATTATTAGTGAAAACTAACAAAAACTAATTAAATTAGTAAATATTCACAAATTAAATAAGTTAATAACTATTTACGAATTTCAGTAGATATTTACTGATGAAATCAGTGAACTTTCACATATAATATATGTTTATTTTGACTAAGAAATTAGTGAGATTTCACGACGAGTAATTTTTTTTCTGAAGGTGAGAAAAAATTGTTCAAACGATAGATTTTATAATTACATAAAAATGGCCTTAAGAAAGTTAGTGCATTTCATATGATTTGGATGAATTTTTCACTGGTACCAATTGAAAGAAAAAAAGAACATTTTTACGATTAAATATCATCTACTCATTATTCGGTCGCTAAATATAATTCCACATATTCAATAGTAGACTACGAAATCACTTTCCAAACTGGCAGAATTCTACTGATTTTCCAGCCAACCAAAAAATTTCACCAATCAAATAGTAGATTATTAAGCTACTAAAAAGATTAGTGCAAATGTCACTAATAGCATCCATGAAATGTCGACTAAATTTTAAATCGTTAAATGCACTAATAGATCACCGAATCACTCATTTATCTATTGGAATTCTACTAATGTTCCAGTCCACTCGTTTAATTCCCCTAATTCAATAACAGATCACTAAACTACTAACTGAATCAGTAAAAAATGTTACCAACTCAACCTGACCGACTGAAGCATTAAAAATTTATGCATAAGAACAAAAAGTCCCTAGCGCAAAAAACCCTCGAACTGAAAGGAATATCAAACATTCGTTACCCTCCAGTAGAGCCCAAGGAACTTGTTTTTCTGAACGATTCATAAATTTGTATAATTAGCGTTCCGCCGCGTTCAGCGGAAAAACGTTGGAAGGAAAATGTTCTAAGGCGCTTTTGAGCGTTGCCTGGATCCTTTTGATGTTACATTCGGAAAAAAAACGCGAGACAAATGCCGTACTCGATCCTTTATGAATCCAATTTCAAAGGGATTTCCGACTTTGGGAACAAGTACCTTTCACGTATATTTCACCGCGGGACAAATAATTTCTCGCGGAGACGAATCCTGAGAGGGACATTAATTTGGTTTGATAATCCCTCCATTTTTTATCAAGAGTATCGCGCGATTTTTACGACTCGAAGCGGAGTAATGGGAGTTTCGCGATCTTGAAGCTCGGTATTTGAGTTCGCGATAATGATCACTCAGCTTTCATTGACCGATCTCTCGAGAATACAATGCCTTTCAGTTTCGGCGATGTAATGACGGAATCAACTCGGCCACAATATTCGATAATTTGGGCATATATACACTTTGAGGCAATGACCCAATTACTACATCCAGGAAACAACCTTCGTCCAACATTTACAATTACCGCGAATCGTCATGTGCCAGTTGGGGTATTATCAGGGCAATTAGGAGTGGATTGAAATTGGTTTTGCAGGAATAGCGGTGGTGCGTAATTAATATGATGACTTTTTCCAGTGCTGTTATTGTTGAATATGTGTTTTAGAGTACATTTTTTCTTTACATTGACTGGGTTTGATTTGAATAATCGTGAGGGTTTTCGATTAAGGAGACTATTTTCGTGTTTATTGAGATTTGGCAACGTTTCGGCTCGTTTTGAGTCATTTTCAAGCATGTGCATGTAATAATAATGCGTTCTTACTGACACTTCCGAAACATAAGATTATAACAATTTATCCATAATTTCAACTTACGTGATTCATCAAGATAATAGTATATGAAATGTTCACCAATTGACAAGTCGTGTTGTAACAATTTCTGGAGTGTTAACCAGATGTTTTGGATTTTAACTTAGATTGAAAATATTTTAGATGTCAACCATGTGTTTTAGATTTTGGTTTTTTGAAAATGTTTGACCATGGTGTATTTTTGGAATAAAATGTGTTTGTCTATTGAGGTTTGGAAATTTATTTAGAAATTCTGGATTCTGAAGTTGAGAAATTCGAGGTTTCAAGAATTGACAATTTCACGATTTGTATAATTTTTTAACTCTGGAACTTTGGAAGGAAAAATTTGAAGTTTGAAAGTTTTTTTTTCGAAATTCAAAGTTCAGATATGATATTATGTTATCTCAAATTGATAATTGTTCAAATTCTGGATTTAAAACTTAAGAAATTTGTGGTTTTTAGAATTGAAAAATTTTACAGTTCGGATGATTTTGAACTTGGGACTTCAGGGAATGAGAATTTGGATTTTGAAAGTTTTCATTTTGAAATTTGAAGTCCATATATTATGTGATTACGGATTCATCTTCAATATGAGAATTTCGTGATGCACATTTTTAAATTTCCAGAACTGATAATTTTTAGAATTCAAATGTTTTCTGTAAAAAGAATTTGAAAGATGAAAAAAATCAGGAGTACAAAAAAGTCCTTATCAAATTAAAAAAAAATTAATTATTCATGACTGCTTTTATTTTGCATCGCCAATTAATGTCCCACAAATTTTTATTACGCGCCCATGTAATAATTCACGGAAAAGCGTTTTGGAAAGATCATCTAGAAAAAATCTATTAACGCGTGAATAATTGAATTCAATTTTCCCCTAGTAATTCCAATTTGTACAGAAACCTTAAAAAATTATTGAACAGTTTTTATTCGGAAAAAAAAACAAAACATTTTATAACGCCGACTGTATGAAACTTTTGTAAAATTTTTATACAATATATGTGATTTTTGAAAAGTGATCATATGAAAACTGCATGAAATTTTTTTTATACCTCGAATTTTGATGAAAAAAATTTTGGTATAAACTTTCCATAAAATCAATCCATAAAAATTGCACATCCCAATAAATTTCCATAAAATCGACTTTATAAAACAATATACAAAATTTTCCAATTTTATAAGTTTCATGAAAACCAAAATCACTGAGAACATTTTTTCGAAAAACTCTTTACCAAAAATATAGTTTTTTCAATTAACCATAATGAAAAAGTTCAAAAAACCCGGGATAAACCTTCATTATCCAGTAACGCGAAAATGCGTGGAAACTTAATTGCGAAAGAAACTTTGCCTGTCTCGTCTAATGCAACCCGTTAAATTGCTCTCGAAAAATTTCGTTGGCGGGAATGTTTCAAGCAGCTCCCTTATATTTTTAACGGGCTCGCATTTTCGCCGGGTCGGATACTTAAATAATGAACTTCAATTAATCTTTCAGTATCGCGAAAAAGACGAGAAAGAAAACAAAAAGATGGAGCTTCGACGTCAGTTCAACAAACGAGAGACGCGGGAAAAGTAATTAGTCCGTAAAAAATCTAAACGTCACGATCTCAATTGCCTTTGAATTCGAAAGCGTCGTCTCTCGAGAATGTAATCCGTTGAAAGGGACGAAATTAAAAGTAACAATGAGTAACAACATTAAGGATAGTTGCATTTTCATTGTGATATAACTAGGTAAGTGTGACTTTGTTTCAGTCACACAAAAAAATGAGTGGATTTTTTTGCTCTTGTAAGGAGTTTTTGTTTTTCAAGTCACTTTCAAAGTGAGTATTTTTATAGCTGAACATATCTGACGGATTTTTATTCCAAATAGAAAAATTCGAAAAATTGATGCAATCAACATATTAATTGACAGTCAAGTGAGAAATAAATGTTAAGAAGGTTCGAAAATACCTGTTCTTTTTTTAGAAGATTGGATATAAATATTCTATTCTTTATAACTTTATATTAAAATAGGTATCGATCTCGGAAAATGGAAATAATTTCTTCGATCATTAAACCTTAGATTTTCGCTCTAATGTAACTGGTTTCCACTATTTCCAGACATATCTGTCATTCTTAACGTAACTTTAATATACATTTCAGTCGACACTCCATCTCAATACAAAAGTGAACGATAGAAAATATTTTAATATCTTCAAGCACGTCACGTTAAACGCCTATCCATCGCACTTTTTATGAAAAAATTAAAGTTTTGGAAATCTAGAATCGGAGTTGTTGATTTCAAACGATCTCATATGAGTATGATAATTAATTTTCTGTTTGACAGAGAATTATTTCAATCTCTGTAGTATATATAATTAGTATCACGAGGCGAGTACTTGTAATTATGTACAAGCTTATTACATGCTTACTTGGGGGAAATAATTCGCGTTGCATGCATGATGATGCAATATTACAAAGATAATTTATAATGCAAGATCATAAACAAAAATTCAAAGCAGAAATATTAATGGATTATATTCTATCAGATGGAAAGAAATTGTACACAAAATTGAGGAAATGAATATTCCAGGTATATTTATTAAAGAAGTACCAATTTTTGAGGAATTAATCTTCTTAAGGATACAATAATTATACTAAATTTGGGACAATTTTATTATTCGTTGGTTGAAAATATACTCAAAGATGAAGCTTTGTTTTTCTGTATATGTATATATATAGATATACAAAGACGTGTATTTTATCGATAGAAATTTAACAACAAAAATAATTCTGTCGATTTATTTGCATACATGTTTTTTGATGGACAAATAATGCAGATGTCGGAAGAATTATTATTTTTATCATTTTTTTATCATTTTATTATCGATGAAATACATCTCTTTGTATGTCTATATATATCTTTTGAACCAACGAATAAATAAAACTGTCTTAAATTCTTTAAACTTATTTTATGCCTCAACAAGATTATTTCCTCAAAAAAATTTTTGTTCTAAAATCGAGTTTCAACGTCAAAACATTTTTCAAAATAATGCGTTTAGTAATAGAACACATGTTCGGGATTTCGTTAACTTTGACATTATTAAGTATTACGATATTCTGAAATAAAAATTTTAATATTCAAAATTCCAAAAAGTATAGATTTAATGACGATTTCAAAATTTTATTTTTATCATAAAAAGTTTATGCACTTAAGAAATTCATGTTCAATTTCTTTAAACTGGAATGGAAAAAATTGACTTCAAACATCCAATATCGTTGAATATCTGAAACTTTAAAACTTCAGTTAAAATTTTGAGAGCTTCGGAAATGGAGAAATTCAATAATTTATTGAAATTTCATGAATTATCGGAATGTAAGAGTGAAAAGCGATGAATTCGATAAATTGTAATTTTAAAGTAATTAGATTCTACAATCCCAGAGTTCGTCAAGTTTAAATTTTGTCTGCAAAATCTAAAAATGCGAATCTGGACATTCCAAATACTGTAAAGTTAAAAATGAACGATTATGAAACGCGAATTTGAACTCTTTAATGCTAGAAACTGAAGTTTTAGAAATTTATAACTATCAGTTTAATTTTTTATGGAACTTTTCTGATTTTGAGAGAAAACTAGACAGTTTTTTAGTTTTTAGTTAAACATCACACACTTCCAAGTTACGTAAAATTTACGGAACTTCTATTTCCTTATACGGCCGAACATCTCCAAGTTCAGAAACTTCGAGAATCGAATAAAAAATAAAAAAATCGAACATTCCGAATTTCACAGCTCATAAATTTTGAAGTCTAAAGCGAATGACCTCAAAATCAAAAATTTTTCACGTCCAAACTCTCAGGCCTGTAAATTATAAAATAGAATTCTCAAAACTAATAAAAAAACAACAAAAATTCAGAAATAAACACACCCAAAAATATGAAGTTTCGTAAATTTACAAATTAAACTCAAATTATTTCCAAACTATTTTTTCAAACATTCAAAAACTTTAACACCGAAACCTTAAACAACTTTTTGTTCACAAAAATCTCTTTCGCACCTTAATTCTCGCCTATCACAACCAAACGCATCATTCGAAAAAGCATTCCTCCACTGAAACTCAACTACTCTTCCACCCAATTTTCGGGAGGGGCTGAAACCCCCGCACCCTCCACCCGCTCCTCAACCCCTCGAAAAACTACCCCAAACCCTCCTCGATCCGGATGATACCTTAATCGTCTCGAAGATTTACACCCCGGAAGCAAGATCTGCACCCCCGACGACAGTCACAGGGGTGCAAAACGACTGGCGATACACTCGGCGTTTATTCCACGAGACACTCTCAACGAACTCACGAGCCACGCGATGATATCCGCACACTCGCGACCCGGCGAAAGCGCGCCGCATCGACCCGCGTAAATAAACTATGTCCCGCGTGCGTCGAGGGTGAAAGAACACGGCTCGAGGGATGTCCACGGAAAAAAGACACCCCTGGTACGGAACGCGGCACGAGATGCGCACCCTTCCACAGTCGGATCGTCACTACTGCCCGACACCTAAACCACCCTTCCCGACTACACCCTTCGCGCGCAACACCCTCCCGCCCCGCGCCACCCGCACGGTGGCGAAACCCGCGCACGCGCCGCAACCCTAGATTTTTCTTCGGCTTCTGATTTTCCGCGATAAAATCGTTTGTCTTCTCTACTCGAGTAGTTCTGCGGCCCTCGCGCACTTCGACGCCGTCGTCTTCGGGGGTTGGGGGGTGGGACACGAATATGCAGTTCGTACGTACGTGCTCGATTTCCGGTCGGTGGTGGAAAGGGGGGGAGGGGGGATCGCCGCGCAAAGACATGGGGATATTACGCGAAAAACGCCGAAGAATTCATACGGATTCGGCCCCAGGGCGCCGGATATTGACACGAGGCACGCTCGTGGATGCGATTCTCGGTGTGCCTTGGGAAAGGGGGAAGTAGAGGAGGGTTGTGCTTTGGGCTATGGGCAGGGTGGTTTTTATTTTCGTGGGATTGTGGAGATGAAAAGGTTGGAAACGAGGGTTTTGTTGTTTGATGACGGTTTGTTCGGGTAGTGGGGGTGAGGGTTGGGGTGGCTCGGGGAAATTTTTTTTTCTTGGATTTAAATTAATAGTGGGCAGTGATGCCGATTCAGGGGTTTTCCTGGAATTTGGGGGGTTCTCAAACTGTTGGTGGGTGATTGAGGGCAGCGACATTTTTAGGGGGAAATTTAAGGGGACGATGTTTTCGACTATTTTAGCGGAGTTATTGAAATTTTTCGGAAGACATCTATATAAATATTGATTAATGTTCAAAATATCACGTGTATCGGATATACTAGGGACCGACGTTTCTTATAAATGTCGAAAAAAAGGTAGTTACCAGGAAAGAGATTCGGAAAGTCTAAAAATTCCACGAAAAATACCAAAATCACGAGTTTGAAAAATTGTATAGTACGAAATTTTGAGAGTCCCCAAGTTTTGTGGAAAATTTGGAGTTATATTTAAAGATTTACTGGTAAAAATGTGCATGAATAGAAATTAATATATTAATGAAAATTCATACTTCGGTAATCCCGCATTTTTCGAATTTGTTGCGAAATAAATTGTTTAACTCGGAAAATTTTTATATATTTCAATTTGTGAATTTTCTGTTGTTTCCGAACATAAAATTCAAGAATTGGAATTTGTCAATTCTCTAACTTTTTTTTCAATTGATATTTGAAAAGTTGCAATTTCACAATATTTTATTTTGATCAAAAGTATTGGAATTTTATCAATTTTGGATAAGTTTGAATTTTTCAATTCGAAAATTGAAAATTTGAGAACTGAAAAGACAATAATTAACCCTAGTAATTATGTATTTCTCAAAATTGTTATTATTATAAAATCTTTTCGTGAATATGATTATATGTAACTTCCATGAACCGTGAAATTTTCATTCAGAAAAAAATATGTATTATGTATAAATATATAAATCATTCATAAAAATTTTTTTAATGAATGTCCGAGATGAATAAAAAAAATGCTCATAAAGTTTTTAGAAAATCTCTCTATGAAAATGTTGTAAAAGCTTTATTGAATCGACTCTACCAAATATTCATTATTTTCTAAAAACTATTTAATAATTTTGAGGGGTTTTCATAAATACTAGAATCACTAAGAAGAAGCCGAGACCGAAAATGAAACACCAACAAAATCCAAAATTTTTCCAAAAATTATCAAATTTGTAAATAATTTCCCAATTTATTACAAAATAATAAAATTCATAAATGGAGGATTAAATTGTTAAATAAACTCCCAATTCATTCAAGAATTTTCGTTTATATAAACTTTGAATTCGATTCATTTTTATCGATTCTACCTTTAAATATGAGTATTTTTTAATTCCTAACTCCACATTGAAAAATGTGTGTTTTCAAAAAATATTGCAGTTGAAGAGAATCTCCAAATATTGGTTTTTCGGCCCATATTTCGTAAATAGGGACGATTGGGGGTAAAAAATATGAAGTATTAAATACATCGAACATTCGAAATTTTTATATTTTGTAGCATTTGATCATCCTAATTTATAAGATCATAAGAATTCGAAAACCCCTATAATTAGTAAATTAAAAATCTAAAATGACTTACTTTTATAAATTTTCATTCGAATTTTCGAATTTTTTTTTAAGGAAAAAATTTTCTAGGAAAGAAAATCTTTTCAAGAAAAGATAAAAAAATATGAAGAGTAACATTCATCTCATTTAAAATTCGACACAAACTTTATTTCCACACTCACGCGGAATGAACTTTCCAATTATATTCCAAACGTATATCAAATATTGTTAGTAGCTGGACTCGATATATTGTACATGTATATGTACATAAATAAAAAAACCGTGCTCGACGTCTTCGGCGACGACCCATCCTTTTTCCTGCGCCAGCGACACATGTCACTCACTGCCGACTAACGGGTTTTCCCGGAAAAACCCACTCGGAAGCGAAAATATCGCGCGGAAACGCGAAAAACCCGGACGAAATTCAGCGCTCTCACTGACGCGACGCCATTTTGTACCGGTAAAGTGCAGCACTGGTCGTGACGGGTGGGGACGGGACTCGAGCGCGGAGCGGGTCGGTGCAGGTCTGCCAGCCGGAGGGGAACGGGGATCACGCGCGCGCGCTGTCAGGGCAGGTACTACTGTGTTCGTCGCCCGGGGCAAATACGAAGTTTTTGAAATACTTCTAAAATTGGCTGAAAAGTCGAAAGAATCATGAAATTTGTTATCTTTGATAAATACGTTATACAGTTTACGGGATTGTCGTTTACATATGAATTTTTTGTAGTTTTTCAGAAAAAATTAACTTTTGTAATTTAGCAAGTTTGAAAAGTAAAGTTTCATTCGAGAGTTATGAAATTTGTCTAAATTCTCAGTATTTTAAAAACTTTGTTGAATGTCTGTAATTTCCAGAATTTTTGGAATTCTTACAATTATCGAAATTTTGTAGACTTTTACAATTCACAAAATACTGCAAACTTTGAAAATTCGCGAAATTTGTGGAAATCTTGAAATGTTAAAAAGGTTCAATATTATCAAGTTTCTTGGGATTTCGCAAATTCGTAAAATTTTCAAAATT
>JAPYZK010001766.1:0-16208 GCA_030522785.1 Platygaster equestris | reverse complement strand
TTCAGAATTTTCAATTATATCACACAATTTTTGGATATCTGAAACAATTCATTAATGAATCAGAATTCTGAACGCCGGGATTGAAATTGTGACAAATCTTATTTAGAGAAATTTTGAGGTTTTACAGCAAAGATACATTTTTCAATAAAAGTTTCGAGCTTTAAAATACTTTTAGTTGAAATTTCAATTCTATCGAATTTCCATATGTTGTAGTGCATGAAATTTTTTTCCATTCTCGATTACAATTAGCCTTTTTCTTTAAATTGAGAAACTTGAGTAAAAAACACTCTTTCAAACTGACGGAAATTTTTCTCGATTGAAAAACAGCAATAAAACCTCGAAATGAACTATATAATCGTAAGTAATGAAATTATTACCATTTTGCACACATTTATCAAAAAAAAAAAAAAAAACTGTAGGCTAAACCATTTAAAATTTCTTTCAAAATAAACATAGCTAAAAACAAAACCAAACTAAAATTTTTGAGCGCCATTATCACGAAATTTTCGAAATTCTTTTTAAAACAATTACTCGGAGTCAAACAAAATTTCTCAATCATTTTGATCCCTAAATATTTAGAGCTGAACACTCGAAGTATAAATATTTCGAAGTGAAAACAAATTGAAAAAGTATGTGGCCTTCAAGAGAAAATAGTCAAAAATTTCCATTAAAAACTGCTTTTAATTACAAACAAAATATCGTGGCATCACATGTATCACCCCCCCCCCTCCCTCCAGCCCCAGGCGTTTTCTTCTCTCTAATTAAAACGCCATTACCTTTTTTTTCGCCTTGTATGGCAGTGCTGAAAAGGTAAACGCTGCGTTCGACGTCTACAACAAAGGGGCTCTAATCAACACGCCGTAACGCACATTTACATGGCAACTTTTTTGAAACCTCGTTAGAGGCTTGCCTTGAAAATGTACGGTGAAAAAGGACTCCCCTCGCCTCTTCTTGGCTAGGTAAACTTTCTGGCCGCCTCAGAACCCAATTTTCCGCAATTCATTATTCCGAACGATTCGGGGTTCTTACTTTTTTTCCTGCCTGTCTTCCCCGGGAAACGTTTCCTGCAGCTTTTCTAGCTGTCGTTGCGCAAGAGTCGGCGAAAGTAGCCAAAGACGAGGGGATAAAAAAAGGGAATGAGTGTTGGAAAAATATCTAGATTTTTCGCAGGACGTGTGTATATTTAGGTGTTCAGTCCCAGATCAATGGAAATGATGGGAAAGGTGGGAAAAATAATTTGTAGTCCCACGTTTTTATCGTTTTGAGGAGAATTTTGGAGTTTGTGACCTTTGGAGAGTTTATTTGAAATGTGCATGTTTTACAGGATTTCAATGACAATGATGAAGTTCAATCAGCCTGCGGAAGCATGATTAGTATCTTGAAAATACATTTTTGGATGAATTTGAAAGGAATATTATTCTGCTCAAAGTATAGTATTCTATACAACATTACGAGTAAATCGTAGACTAAAAATTTGAGTTAGGGTTGATTGATCGTTTATGTCATTATTGCAGTTGTAATGATCATCATGAAGTACATGATGATAATATTCTAATGGGCACGGTTTACATGAAATATGTGTTGCATAATTGATATCAATAATTACTGAAACCGTGATTATTGTCCATAGAATATATTGATGGCCATGATAAATCATGTTAAATTAGAAGGTTATGGCTATGCGAATTAACAGAATTTCATTAACTTTTCGAAAAGTTTCATAACTTTTTGATACTTCAAGATTTGTACGCCTTAGAATATGATTATGATAACGTTCAAAAATGACCTCATTTTAAAAAATTTTTTTGATTCGCTAATAAATACCGAGATTTCTACAAATTTCTGTGAAAAATGTAGAAACACTGCGAAATGTCTAGCAATTTCAGATATCTGAATTGATGATGATTTTCCTCAATTTTTTTCAAAAAAAAACTGTCATCAACAGCTCAAAATGATGACAAGTTAATTTTTAAAAACGAACATAACAATAATCAACTAACTGGACTTTTTCTCGGAAAATTAATGGTTTCTGCGTTTTAATTCATATAGACTCAAGTTTTTGTTATCTTTATTTAAAACATCATAAAATTTTGAAACTTGGAATTTTGGAAGTTGCTGCGAGTAGTAATAACCTCAAACGAAATGTAGAAAAAAATGTATATTCATTCATTTCTTCCATGTCATCAGAACACATTATCTAAACATTTCACACGCAGTCGCGAACAACGAAAAAGTTGATAAACGAACGGTATCGAGTTCGACAACATGTTTGCACCCACAACTTTTCCTATTCCGAGCGTAGTTATCGAGCCTGGCAACTTGGTTTGTAGCGTTCACTCCGCGTCCCTGAAATCACCCCATGTTTGCTACTGAAATTTCGTTGTCCGGAGAATGTATCCATCAATAAATGTCGCTTATTAATGAGCCTCAGTTCTGTGGGTCTGATAAGTGGCAAAAGCGCCAATTTACTGAATTGGGGAGACCTTTAATTACGGGGTAGTTAACGAAGTCTGGTGAAGCGCTCAGGCCGAACTTCCACGAAGATCCGTAAAATGTGGGTGACCGAAGAGTAGGGAAAGTTTTTTTTGTGAATTGTAGACATTTCGGTTATTTGGGTATTGTATAGTGGAGCGGAATTTGAATGTAAGAAGAGTCGATTTTAAAACTAGAACCAATATTTGGTATTCTCAAATTTTTTAGTGTTCCGGAATTTCCAGATCTAAAATATATGGATCTAAAAATTCCGAAGAAACCTATTTCACGGTTACCAATTTTGAAAAATGTGATGAAAAATGGTCACTTTACGAATTTAGAAATTGTCAAAAAATGATGGCTCAATTTCTTTGAGTAAAAATTCCCTCGGCTTAAGGGAAATTTCTGAAATTCGAGCTTGAGTGAAATTTTACTCGAATTGATTGCATTCTTGATCATTTTGTAGTGATATTTCACTCTGAAAAAGAAAATGGAATTACTATAACTTTTTTAAGATGACTCGCTTAAAAAAGTAGAATTTCACTCGTTTTGAGTGAAATTCCTAATCTTGATTCGAAAATTTAGGTTTTTCACCCAATTCAAGTAATTTTAAATCGGAGATATTCATAGAATATTATATTTTCGAACATTTCCACCAAATAAAAATTGCCCACATTTATAACTTTTCACTGAGCTACACAATTCATTATTATAAATTTTCTGAAACATCGTGGATCACCTTTTTTTCTGGGCACTCATGAATGATCAAAATATCAACTCAATTTCAGTTTCAACGCTGCAAATCAAGACTTCGTGGAAATTCTACCCGAAATAAGTGAAGTTCCAATCGTTTCAAAGCGATATTTCACTAAACAAAATAATCATACTTCCACTATGTTCTTCAGAGTGAAATATCACTCTTTAATATACCAGTTTTCACTTATTTCCACATTGATAAAATATTATGGTTGCCCCAACCATACAAATAGTAACATTCGCACCAACCATATTTGTAGTTGGTGCAACCAAACTTCAAGTTACTGTTACCTTTTTGAATCTAAATGCATAAAAGTATCGAGTTGTCACATTGCAGCCAATAGTGGACAGATACCTTGGATATAGTTGTCCGAACAATATATATGGACACCGCAAATGTTACCACTTGTATTGTTGAGGCAACCATACTGTTTCCTCTTTTCCTTGAATTAAATAACTTTCTAATGGTATACATTTGGGGACACATCAAAATTTTGAGATCCCATAACTTCCCAGCTATGTACTCCCAAATCAATGCTCCAAAATACACCCGTCGACACGAACATGTGACCTGCACCGTGACATAATTGTGTACAAAATATGACGCGACGAAGCTGGGAAAAAAGAAAAAGAAAATGCGGGTTTAATTAAAACTCGCCGCTAAAGCTCAGTTGAGCTCGCGTGCATGAGGTTTTGCGGGCGAGAGGCTACAGGTCGTTGAGGCCAAGGCGTCGGATGCTGAGGGTCGGTCAAGAGAAAAGAGACGCTTGGTGATATGTGCTAGACGCTAAATTAGGAAACGCGCTAGCAACGGCGCACTTGGGGATAACGCCGGTAAAAGTAGGGCGAAGCTGACAATGTTTGTGCGGGGGATCGAAACGAAACGAGGTCTCTAACGTCTTTACTTTTTTTTTCACTTTGGGGTAGTCCAATTTCAGAGGTAACTCACAATTCAGAAACGAAAAACACGAAGATTGATGAAACATGAAATACAGAGTATTCAGGCATGATTAACAAGATACCAGAGATTTTTGTGTTCAAAATTTTTACTGATGATTCGGAGCTAGATAAATATTTACAATTTTGAAATCGACACAGATTTCAAGAATTCCATCAAATTTTATAAAAATCAGAGTTTATAGAGCTATTTTGCCACACCTCACGTTTTTTAATCTAAGCATTAAACGTCTTTTATAAATAACTCTTGAAATATTATTTCGATCGGTGCCAGGGAAAAATATGCGCTGTTTCGCCTCCAGCTCGGTGCACCACCATAATTCACTATTTCTCTGTACTAACCGAATTGAAAAACACTATCTATCTTCGCGCGAAAACCCCGGAGACAAATATCGCACGGAAGCGCCCCCTGATAAATCGCCCCTCTTAGGATATATTATAAAACACCGGCTCCTTCGGACGTTTCTCGAAACGCCGAAATCAGCTACCGCGGAAGCTCAGATTGGATCCGGGAAATTACTTTTCGGACGCGGATCCACGTTTAAGCGGCGGCAATCAATCTCGCCGCGGAAGAGGAACGAGTCCCGTGGAAATGAATAATTTATATCAAATTCATCATTCGCGCGCGTGCAGGCGCGTGCATACGGAGCCTCCATCTGTTCGCGATCAGTTATTCAGCGCCGCGGATGCGAGTTTTTCGCGTTTTCTCTCGTCGAAAGCTACTCGGAAGCGTCACCGCGAAAATGGTATCATTATCCCAGTGGGGCCGAGCTCGGCATTTTCGGAAATAGATTTTCCCGCTTTCCTTGGGACCGATTCGTTTCCATTAGGGTGATGGCGCGTGGTCCTCGGATAGTCCCTGCCGGAAAAGCACGGGTTTATTGATAAAGATCGTGAATTTATGGTACTCTTGATTTTAG
Organism: Platygaster equestris; assembly: GCA_030522785.1. Classification (NCBI taxonomy): domain Eukaryota; kingdom Metazoa; phylum Arthropoda; class Insecta; order Hymenoptera; family Platygastridae; genus Platygaster; species Platygaster equestris. Next base: position 11,103 of record JAPYZK010001766.1, on the reverse strand, counting down.
TGATTTTTTAGCATTGATTGTATTTGCTAATTTGCGGTGATTTTTCGGGGGGTTCTGAATTTTTAATGGTATTTTTTGCTATGGGAAAATTTTGGGTAGGTGTTGTTTTTCGATTGAGGATTGGAAATTTTTTTCGAGAATTGAGGCCGGAATTCTTGGGATGACAGAAAAATTTTATGAAATGCTAGGTACTCTGGAGTTTGCAGTGGAATTTTTGAGATGATGAGGATAATCATCATCTCTCATATAAATTACGTTTGTTGTGAAAATTTAGAGAATTTTGAGGATCTAGATAATTGTAAAATTTCTAAAGATTATGAGAATGCTCTTATTTTGAGGATTCGAAATATATTGATAATTCTGTGACTTCAAAAACTAAAAATTTATAAAATTTAAAGAATCTTGAAAATCTCACATTTTTGAAGTTTTGATCATTTTTCGACATTTCAATTCTTCTCAAACTTTGAAAAATTTGGAGGGATTTGAAAATTCAGATGATTCTGAAATTCTTTGAAATTTCAATAATTATGAAAGATTTAAGAAATTTGAGAATTTTCGTAGTCAAGAGTATTTAAAGTATTTTCAATATTCTGGTATTTCGGAAGTTTCACAATTTCAAAAATGTTGTCATTCCAAAATTTCGAGAATTTTCACCATTTCGTGAAAGTTTAGAATATGAGAGAATATTTAAAGTTTCGTGAATTTTGAATATTTTCATCATTTTGAAATTTTGGCGATTTTTGAGAAATTCGAAAATTCGGAGAATTCCAAATTTTTGAATGATTTGCTACTTTTTGAAGTTCAGAAAATTTTGAATATTTTGATCATCATAAAATTATAAAATTTCAATAATTTCACAAAATTTAAGAATCTAAAAAATATCAGCAACCCTGAAAATTTTATAAAATTCAAAGATTATTAAATTAGAGGAATAATGTATATTTTCAAAAAATTTCCTCATTCTCTAAAATATTTTCTGAAATTTTAAAATTCAGGAATAACATCGTTAATGCCATAGATCCATATTTTCAAATATTCTTGGGTCGAAAATAATGATTGAAAAAAAAAGAAAAATTATATGTTGTGAGTCTAAACACTGAAACTTCAAAATCCATTACTTATCAATTGGATAAATCAATCACATTGGAATCGGAAAGTTTCCATTTTATTTTGCAATTACTAGAACTCAAATGTTTCACATAAATTCTCAAAATTGTTGAATTGGATTCACTGTCAAAGTATATTGAATTAATATAAGAATCAAAATTCTAAAAATCTTAATCTGTACTTGAACTTCAAAAATCCAAGAATCGTAAAATTACAAAGTTCAGGTTCAAAAAAGACATGAATTTCAATCCCAAAATCCTACAATGTAAAAAATAAAAAATCTGAATCCAAATAATCAATCATGTAAAATCCAAGATTTTACTGAGATTCATCATGGTACATAAATCCTACTCTCTCTCTCTCCAAAAGAAAGTCAATCCAAATCCATCCAGACGAACAATTGCTCGCATTGAAAAAATTCCGCGATAATAAACGAAAAAGTGCTCGAACCAAGGACACTTGCCTCCACTTTCTTCCAAGTGTGAAAGTTCCAACAAACTTTCCTCAGAGAACAAAAGTATCACGATCGACGCAGTTGTCATGCAAATCGACTTACTCCAGAATTTTCTCGAAAGTTCCTCCAGCGCATAAAGAACAGAGGTTCTTAATTGTCCCCGTAATTAAAAGAGCAATTGACTTTCGTTAATGAAGATAATAGAATCTTCCCAAAAGGATCAACCGTGCGGTTTATTATATCAAACGAAGCACTTAATTCCGTTCAAGATATTTTTTTGGGAAATAGACATTCCCAGGGCAGACTCGGCTAGGTTAGGACAAAGTAGGTCAGCCCCCCCCCCCTCCCCCCAGAATTTGTGCAAATTTTGCATGCCAATGTTGTAACAGGCCACTGCTTTGACATGTCCATCACTGATACGTTCGCCTCCTACGTACGCTGAAACGTTCCTACTACTAACACCGACGTACTAATTCGTTCCCCAAAATACAGTCCTTACCAAGATCACGTCAGTGTATGTACATTCGATCTATGAATAATGCGTAAAGGTAATTCCGGATTAGTCCAATAAACGGGAACACTTCTCGTCACAGATGCGGCTGCTTTACACACTTCGATGGCTGATAGTTGTAAATTAGAAACTATCGATTTTTCACTAATGTCACTATCAGACAAAAAAAGTCACGACGAATAGATTTTGAATCGTTGTAGAAATTGGGATATCCGACTACATTTTTGAATTAATCGAGAAAAAAATATGTAATTAGCTTGCGAAATGGTCCAATATTTTTGGTGAGCTGTATTTACATCGGAATTATTGCATTTGATTTTTTTTCAAAATTGAGATGATGATTAATCATCATTGTTGGTTTATGTATTCGAGCATTCTATGACGAATATGAATTATTATCTAGCGAAACCTAATAATTTTTTTTTAAATACAAGAATTTTCTATTTGTTTATGATAAATTTCTGACTTATTGCAAATTACATCGATAAACATTATCCGACTTAATATTTCGAAGAATATTAGCGAGAAATTGACGAATTCCCTGAAAATTTGAGTCACCAGAAGAGTCAGGCGGCATTAAATAGCTGCCTGATTGCTATTGGCGTAATTCAGTTTGATCTATGATCGTAAATACCATAATCATGTTACAGCGGCTGCGGCTTGTCTCGCTAAATTAGACAGTTAATTTATTACAAGTGGTGCTTCCGCGAGAGACTCACGCTGCGAAATATATATCGATTAACATTTCGAACCCATCGCGTTTAATAAAATTCTCATCTCGCCAAAAATATCGTATCACTCTAAATTGATCTGAGAAAACTGAGCATCCAGTTATGGAATTGAGCTCTGTTGTTTTATTCAGAGTTCTGAGTTTTGCCAGATTAACAAGAATTCAGACTTTATATTTTGATATTCATATATGATATAATATTATGAATCAAGTTTTATAATTTTTATCAGGCATAGATCCTCTTCTTTCGGCGTTTCAGAAAGTTGGTTAATTCGTAATTTTCAGAACGTCTGTAAAATTATATGTTTTCTCAGCTTTTACAAAAAAATTTCTCGCTTTGGAAGTTTTTGAAATTTTTGAGTACTCTGGCACTTTTTATTGACTCAAATTTACAAATTTTGGTAATGGAAAAGAATTTAACTTTGATATGAAAAGACTTTAGTATAAATTTCCAGTTGCCTTTTTCTCGTAACATTTCCAAATTCGAAAATTTAGAAACTGTCGAGTGTAAATCTGCTGATCATACTAAATTTTCGAAGGAGATGTAAATTCACGGGAGGATTTTTTATATCGCCAAAAACCTTTTATCGTATCAAATATATAAAAATCCATCTGGCGAGAATACAAATCTCAACCCTCTATAGTTATCGTCTTTTTTTCTGTTTTTTTTTTCCTTCGTTAATGAAAATGATCAGGGAAAAGGAAAATTCAGCTCTCCTTTTTTTTCTCGAAACATTGAAAATTTCCAAATTAGAAAATTTATTAATTGTCGAGTATAAGTCTGCAAATCATACTAAATCCGAAGAAAACGTATAGAAACGTGAAATGACAAGAGAATTATTAATCTCGCAAAAAACCTTTTATACTATCAAAAGTATACAAAAATCCACCTGGTGGGAATGCAAATTTCAGCCCTCAACAGTTTCCGTCTTTTTCTTCTATATATTTTTTCTGCCTTATTAATTAAAATGGTCCGGGAAAAGGATAGCCCGATGAAAATTCAGCGCGACGTGGTAAAAAAGGTCTGAAAGATTAGACAGTAAAATATACAGGTGCACGACCGCGAGTCGCCGCAATCGTGCTTTCGAGAAGACAGATAAGGCTATTCGTAACAGAAGCGGACGCTCGAAATCCGCGGTGGGAGGGTTCCCTGGGTGACTGATGAAGTACTTAGTGCGCTTCGAAGCCATGGGTATTGATTACGTAGGGTGACACTGAAAAATTTGACGAGTTTTGCATATTTTGAGTCCTTCTGACCGAAGGACAAGGAAAGAAAAGAATACAGACGTTTTTAAATCGCTTTTTGCTCGGTGAAAATTGTAAATCTCCTATTTATCTTTTTTTCTTGAAGACAAATATAATATAGGCAACTTATAGGGTGTTCTGGTTTTCGTATTTTCCGGAAAATATCGGTATTTTCGATTGGTTTTACATCAAGATGGGAAAATTTTACCAGAAAATCACTATCTCTGTAAACTTCGAAAACTTCAAGAATTTAAGGAATTTTGAATACTTAGATAAGTATGAAAGTTCTGAAAGATATAAGAATTTTCTTTGTTTTGAGGATTCGAAATATTTTGATACTTCTGACTCTGAAAATTTTGAGAATTTTGGGAATTTCAAGAATCTTGAAAGCGTTAATAATTTTTGAAATCTTGTGAATTTTTTCAAAGTTTTAATAATTCCTGAAATTTTGACTGTCTGGGAACTATGGAGTATTTTGATGATTTCGAGAATTTCGAAAACCAAGATAATGCTGAAATTTCTGAAAATTTTGGAAATCATAAAAGTTTCGAGAATTTTGACAATTTTTAAATTTGAGAGTGTTCCGAACGTTGCCATTATTCTGGCATTTTGAAAATGGACAGAATTTCGAAAATGTTGCAGTATTCGAAAATTTTCAGAATTCTCACGATTTTGTGAAATTTTAGAATATATGAGAATTCTCTATATATTATTTTCTATATGAGACGTTTCGTGAATTTTGAGAATTTTGATTACTCTAAATTTTGTAAGATTTTCGAAAATTTCGGAAATTTAAATAGTTTTGAATTTTCCATAAAATTCGATCGTTTTCGAAATTCCAAAAATTTCAAATATTTTCAATAATAAAATTTTGAATATTTTAAGAATGTTGACAACTTGACTAATTTTAAAAATATCAGGAATCGTAAAAATTTCAATAAATCCGTTCATCATTAGAGTCATACTTATTTTGTATATTTTCAATATGTTAGACATTTCGGAAGTTTTGGGAATGTGAAATATTCTTATAATACCGCAAAATTCCGTGACGAGGGGGGGGGGGGGGTGGTATGTATAACATGTCCTGGTTTTTTTTCTATCTGGTCACCCTGAACTCGTAGACGTAAATATACTCGTAAAAATACTCGTAAATATACTCGTACTCATAGCATCAACCACAATCGAACTTGTAAAAAAACTGCACGCATTTTGAAAATTTTGATGAATAATTTCACAATGGAACAACAAAACCAATCTCAGCTGTCATCGCCATCTCCTCATTTTCCAAACCTCTGAAACCGTTTATACCATCAAAAACGTCATTTCCGCTGAAAATCATTTGATCATGACGCCTCTTTACAATAATAATTATCATCGCTTTCAAAGCATGTGCATGGTGTTTGAGGATTCATGACATTAATGGCGTCTCACGAATATTACATTGTGCTCCGCGCTGACAATGGATTATTACAGCAACATTTTCTTTTGTCTGAGGTTTCCTCGTTAAGTAACTGAAAACCCTGGAAAACCCTCGAGGCGCGAGTCTCTGTTCTGACATAAGAAAAGTTGAAGATTCCCTTTGCCCGCGAAAGAGTTTTCGGTCCAAAGACAACGAAACTGCGCTTACTCGCGTTTATTCAAAAACTTTGGGGAACACATTTTTACTCGGCGTGTTTTCCCGAGGGGAAAAATGGCTTTCGATGAAGTATTTTGTGCTGTTCATGATGTAACGTATGGGGGATTGTATGAAGTAGGCGAAAGCTGCGCGCACTGCGAACGTTCCGACGTTTGTGCCGATGGTGGTCAAAATTTTGCCGGTGACGTCGATCAAAGTTTCGTTTCTCATTTCGTTTGATTGTTTGCAACTGGAATTCGAGATTTGGACAAACTTGACAGGTTTTTGTTTCAAGTATGTGGGGTTTTACAATTTTTACAATTTGAGAAAAATAATTTTTCATTCTGAATTTAATAAATGGAATCAGAAATATTGTGTGATAAAACATTCAACTGAATTTTTTTCGATATTGGAGAATGTTGGCCATAACTGGAACTAAATAATCCGGAATTTCAATCATGAACTGCTTAGATTCCTGAATTTCAAAACTTCCAAGATAAAATGTCTCGAATTTGGAGATATTCATCCCTGACTTCAAGAGTGTCACTTTCAAAACAAAAATTTTTCTATTTCCCGTACTTGTTTGAAAGGTACTTCATACATGGAGATTTGTAACCTTCTATATGTATATACTTATCTTATACAAACGTACGAAATATCAACTAAAAATATAATAACTCGCAGAAAAACTTACCCGAATATCTCTAACAAAATAATATGGAATATAATTCCAAAAGCGAAGCCAGTATAATTTCACTCACAAGAGAATAAAAACCACTATCGTTAGTACGCTGCTATCGACGCGACACTTGAATTTATGTATAAAACCAGCAATAACTCACTTCCAACATTCACCGCACTCTTCAAGCTTCAGTAAAAAAGCAGCATTCAGATATTCACGTGATTCTTGTAAAACTAAAACACAACATTACGTAAAGAACTTGACAATACACCACGTATCAATATAAAAAAACCTCTGATCCGCCTGTTTCCTGGCCAAAATTAATATATCATCTTTCAATTACGAACAACAAAGTTTAATTAGGTTCATTCGCTTACCATTCAGTACTAGGATAACACTCGAAAATCAACGATAAATATTTTTCCTTCATTCATTATATCATTCTCAGTAATATCATTGTACAATCTATTTACTTATTGGTCACTCGACCTATTTCAAACACAGTATCCAATTCTTTTGAAGAGTTTTATTTAATCGTTGTTGAAAAAAGTTAATGAATTCTTCCGCTAAAACTCTGGGCGTTGTTACACCGCGTCGAATAAAATATATAAAAATAAAAAATTGTCAATAGTTTGTCATCCGAAAAGTGTGGGAATCGAATGGAAGACAGGAATTCGAAAGGTAATTATTCCCACTTTGATAAGTTTCATCTTTTCATCAAACCGCACGAAAAAATACACTTTATGCACTGAAAGTAGAACACGAATGAGTGCGCTCTGAAAACTGAAGATATATTCGAGAGTTGCGATTTTCGTCACGTTCACATTTCGTCATTACATCGCAATGGCGGTGATTGTAAACAGGTTTGAGGAAAAGTATAGGAAAAATGCTCGGAACAGGAAAAAACGTTAAGGTAGAAGTAGAGTGAAAATTTCAGATGAGAGTGATCGGATTCCAAGACAGCGCTTTTTTTAAAGAACAAATCAGAGTGGATAAGAAGACAGATATCGATTATATTTGCATGTCGGAATATGAATAGAGGATAGTGAAATCGGAGAATGGTTCTGAATATTTAATAGTACATTATATAATCGCGATTGACACTATATAAAATGATGAAAAAGGATTATGTTTTTCAGTAACTCAATAACAGATTAGTCTCCATACACTTGGAATTGTCCAGATTCATTTAAAATCCAACTCAGACGATTTGGATTCACTATAGACTACTCCAGATTCAATTAGGATCTTCCGGATCAACTCTTGATCCAATTGAGTTCGATCAAATCTTCTATAGTCTCCGTTGGATCCACTTAGGTTTGTCCAGATTCACTCCAGATCCAATTCAGATGGTTGATATGTGCCACAGACTACTTGAAATATTCCTCGGATCGTTAAAATCCAATTAAGACTGTTCAGATTCACTATAGGTAATTCTATATTACTGTGGACTGCTTCAGATCCACTCTAGATCCAACAAAGACCGTTCAGGTCTACTACAGACTAGTTTATATGCACTAAGAATTGTCCAGATCCATTTCAGATTGAATTCAGACGGTTTGAATTCACTATAGACTACTCCAGATTGACTTGGGATCCGAATCAACTCTTGATCCAATTGAGTTTGATAAAATCTTCTAGTCTCCTTTAGATCCACTTAAAATTGCCCAGGTCAATTCCAGATCCAATTCAGGTGGTTGAGATGTGCCATAGACTACCTGGAATCCCCCTCGGATCATTATGATCCAATCAAGACTGTTCAGATTCACTATAGATAACTCTAGATCACTATAGACTGCTTTAGATCCAGTCTAGATCCAACACAGACTATTCAGTTGTACTACAGACTAGTTCATATCCACTTAGAATTGTCCAAATCTATTTTATATTCAACTCAGGCGGTTTAGATTCACTATAGACTACTCCAGATCCACTTGGGATCCTCCGGAGCAACTCTAGATCCAATTGAGACCGTTCGGATATTCTATAGCTTACTTTAGATCCACTCAGAATTGTCCAGGTTCACTCCAGATCCAATTCAGATGGTTGAGATGTGCCATAGATTACTTGAAATCTCCCTTGGATCGTTTAGATCAAATCAAAACTGTTCAGATTCACTATAGGTAGCTCTAGATCACTATAGACTGCTCCAGATCCACTCTAGATCCAACAAAGACCGTTCAGGTCTACGACAGACTAGTTAATATCCACTTAGAATCGTCGAGATCCATTTCAGATTCAACTCGGGTGGCTTAGATTCACTATAGACTACTCCAGATCCACTTGGGATCTTCTGGATCGTCTCTAGATCCCATTGAGACCGTTTAGATCCACCCAAGTCTTCTTCAGATATACCCCTAGATTCTGGAAAAGTTCAGTTTTTTTTTTTCAACAAGGTCTAGAATACTCTTCTTTATTCATATGTACCCAAACAAATCGAGTGTCTGTTAGTGTCTAATATACCTATGAGGGAGTTCTAGAATTTGTCCGACTCGACAATAATCCTGCAATGCGCTTTCCAAACCTCTCGAAGGTTCTTTCAGCTACTATCCCCGCCCCCTCTCCCCTTACTTGTATATCCGCCATCGATAGCCGCATTTTCCCGACTCGGAAAATTCGCGCGCTTCGGAAGTGCGGAGGGTTGAGCGGGCGACAGAAACGTAATCAGGCCATTCTGTTGGGAACCGTTTGACGCGGGAACTCATTGCGGCGAAATTGAACACTGCGGGAGGCCAGGCGAACCCGGAAACCACCGCTCATTCCCAGAGAAAACTGGCCTTTGCAGCGTCGCACTTGCGGCTCTCTGCCGCGTGGATTGATCGCGTTCAGGATTTGGGACTTTGGGGAATGTGTCCAACGTGGGTACTGGTTGGAATTGTGGGTGGGTCGATTATTCAGACGATGCATTCAACTTCTTGCGGGTTCGGATTTGGAATTTCATTTTGAATTTTCTTATATATTGTCAATCTGTCGAAATTGAATCCTGAGGAATACAGGGATTGAGAATGTCGAGAAAATTTTTTGAGAACTTGAGAGACCTCGGAAGAATTTTATTCTTCTTCAGAATTCTGAAACATGTTTTACGAATGATGAAATATATCAAAACTATATTAATTTCCAAGAGAGTTTCGAGAAGTTCAAGAAATCTTGTTGAGAGTTACTGAATTTTGGGAATTCTTGAACTTCATACTTATTTTTTAAGCACTAGTTTCTCTTTATTTTTATCAAAGGGAACAGACTGTTTTTTAAAACAGCGAAAGATACACGAAAAAAAACATCATTCTAAAAATTATTGAGAACGTCCAGAAATCTCGAAAAATCGAAACTGAAAATTGCCAACAATTCACGAAAATATCTGAAATTGACATTTAGCATTCATTACGAGTATATGGATATGTATATATATATATAAATATAAATTTATATAAATATTAAATTGATAGAAATAGATGTTTGATGATTCTGAAATTCCTGAAAACCAGAAAGGTTACAGATACCCATCCAAATACATAAGACTTCAAAGAAATCATGTGATACTCAACATGAGAATTCGCGAAATTTACCTCATTTTTCATTTAATTTTTTACCAATGCCTGGCATTTTTAGGAAATATGCAATATTACTTCATCTTCCGATTTTCAACTCTTTACACCTCGATATTTATCTGATGTGGGATATTTTTTTGCACAGCGCCACAAATACGAGTATCCAAGTTGATAAGACACTCCTTAACCCGGAAAAAATAAAAATCCCAGATCCACCACTACCGGCTATTTCCCGTTCCGTTCCAAACCGTATCGTCGGTCGAATATTGACGAACAATCCACAGAACGCTGGCCAAAAAATTGAATCAATCCACCGGACTGTAAACAAACTGCGCCACTCTTTGACCCGAAATGCATAAAAATTTAGCACTGGCTTTGATTGGAATACGGTAAAAGTGGCTTTTTGCATTCTGCGCCATTTCGGCGTTTTCGGGTTTCAGATACGTAATTCGATCATTTTGCGGTGTCGGGTTTCTCGGGAGGATCGGTTTCGCGCATTGCGGTGATCGGGTTTTCCGTTATTCGGTGTGTAAACTATCTGTGGGAGTCCAGTGTTCAAACTAACATTTTTTACAATGGAAAATGTTTGTTGAATGCTCAGATAACGCACGAAAAATTGTAAAAATGGATTTGTGTATATGTATCGTGTATAAATAGATACAACATGAACTTACAAAGAGCTGGACAGTCAGTAAAAACCTGAAAATTCAAAATCATTCCCGTCCATCCGAAAATACAGGGAATCTCAAATTGTAGGACATTGTAAAAAGTTTGTGATAAGGTTAGGTTAGTTTCATCGCGTTCTAAAAATGACCAAAATTGCAACTTTTATATTCGATGAAGAAAACATTATGGAGTGAAACAACATTATCATGCTTCTGTAATTTTAGAAAATTTTTCAATCATGCGAAACGAATGAACGAATACATTTTATTCCATGCTCTACAAATTTCGGAAGATATAGAAAATCGAAAAGTGCGAAAAATCGCGAGCAAAAAGGACAAGTCTATTTCTACCACTCGAAGGTGGAAATAGCAGCGCTCGGGGTAACTGAACTGAAGATGAGTGCGGCGAGAAGGTCATTGATAACCGCCTCCATGAGCACCGAATCCTTCAAAACTGGGACAGGATCTTTCGATCGTTTTGCAGTCGACGACAGATCCTTTTCTCGTGACATCTTCATGGAAACTCGAGATACTCCAAAATAATTGCTA
>JAPYZK010001765.1:0-16152 GCA_030522785.1 Platygaster equestris | reverse complement strand
TCTACACAATTTTAAAAATAACGAACATGAAATTGATCAAAACTTAAGTTAGTTGAATTCTCTGACGGATTCCGGAAATCCCAATTCATTTTGTTTTTCCATTTTAAACCAAAATCCTAAAAATCACCTCAAATTTTCAAAATTCTTGATATCAAACTTGTCTCATTCTCATCAATTGAAATTTCTCGGACTTACCCCGAATCAAGATAATAAAAATTGTAGTGCTTGTTCTCTAAACACTAGTCGATTATGAACTACCAGAGAAACGTATCTAACGCGTAAAGCAAACAGCATGGCGAAACACATTCGATAATTCAGAAGCGCGTTGAAGTTGTAAGTGGCGGTTAATAGCAGATTAGCCGGGCGTTGTAGGGCGCAAGGATGGAGCAGTAGTAAATTCTGGCTTTGGGCAGACGCGAAGCACGGGTCGTCAGTGGTGATGGAGTTGCTTGGCTCAGACGTACGCGTCACGCTTATGCCAAGAATACCACTGGAGGTACGTGACCAGCGTCCCTGAGGGGATGGTATTTCGGGCATTTCTTCGGCTTCAACGCGCCCGGCTCTTACTAATACCGGATTAACGCCCTTTATACAATTTTGATGACGTACTTACGTCTCGGAAGTCCCTTAAAGTGAGGGCTATCAGTAACAGCCATTTTTAAATTAATGGAGTGGATTGTCAGTGGTTTATTTTAATGATATCAATGATAATTTTTTCGATTGGGAAAATCGGAAAAATCACAAAATCATTCATTTTAAAATGGTTATCTTCCATATATTTAGAAAATATTCATTTTTAAATCGAGTCAATTCACAATCCTGTGACTTCGTAGTGAAAAATTTGAAAAATCGATGAATGAGAATTAATTTTCAAACAATTAGAAATTCCGAAATTCGAGCCTAAAAACCATAAAATTTAAGTATCCAGCTTTATTAAACCGATCAAATTTTATCATTTAGGACATAAATTGTTCCAAAACTGTGAATAAAATTTTCAACTCTCATGTTTGTACGATTTGATAATTACAAATTCTCATTTTTTAATTCTTTTCCTTCAAAAAAATAGAGCCTTCAAAGTAATCCACGCTCAGAAATAACGCATTTCAACGTCACTGAAGTGGCAAAACTCGGTCTCTACTTGAACTGATTATTATTCAAATTCGCGAGATAATGGGGGTGAAGCTAGTCCGAGTTATCTAGGTAGGAGATCAACCTAAATTGTCGCGGCGTCTCCGTAATCGTCGGGAAAAATTATGTTCTCCAGCACCACGGATCGATGGCAAATCCGCTATTTTTAGAAGGAGCCGAGAGGACGAGTGGTCGTCCATCTAGGGGAGAGATGAAGCCCGCTCTGGCATCCCTCAAGTATTCACGGCTCGCCCGCTCATTTCTCGAGTCAAAAATCGAGGTCGGAACTCGAGACTCGCGAGGCGCGAATTATCGTCCTGGAAATTCCGCACAAGTAAACGTTCTTTGCGCGTTCATTTCATCAGCGTCGATTCATGACTCGGAAAACTAAAGCTACTCGTTTTTTTTCTATTTCTCCCTCTGCGTGATGGTTCATTTTCGCCGAACGAAAAGTCGTCGCGTTTCGAGTGTTTTTCGCAGTGGAAAAAGTCGGTAAACTCGACGCTGAAAAAGTGAACGGTTTGAACATCGAAAACGAAAACTGGATGGGGGGGTAGAATTTTTGGTTTACATTTGAATTCATGGTAAAATTGTGAAGGGGTGATAAAATGTGTAATTAACGGAGAAGTTTTTTTTTTTTTTAATTTATGACTCGGAGATAGAAAAAAGTAGTCTTGACGCTGGATAAAGTGGATGAATTAGTAGATGGTATGAAGGAAATTTCAGCAAGTTTTAGCATACTGGAAAATCACTCACAAATCTAAAGTGCTAACTGAAATTTCATGAGTCTCGAAAATTTTTCAAAAATCCGGAAAAAATCTTGAATAATGACTAAAAAAATAAATTTGATAGAACTTAGACAATCCACAAAATATTTTTAAATTGTAACAAATTTCGTAAAATTACACAAACTATCGGATTTTCGAAAAAATTGAAAAAACTTCGAAAATCGGAGAAAAAACTTTGGAAAAGCATCCCAAACTCTGCATTTCTCGACAAAACACGTTTCATCATCAATTCAGTATTTCCAAATATTACATATCATATATAATTTATCAAAAAATCGGAAAAAATCTTGAATGATCACTAACTAAGTGAATTTAATAAAACTTAGACAATCCACACAATATTTCTGAAGTTTTAACAAATTTCGTAAAATTACATAAACTTTTGGATTTTCGAAAAAATTGAAAAAACTTCGAAAATCGAAGAAAAAACTTCAAAAAAGCATCCCAAACTCTGTATTTCTCGACAAAACATGTTTCATCATCAATTCGAAAAACACGCCCAAAGAATCTATAAGAAAATCCTATTAGGGTCGTTCAATGATTGCATCTTTGCAATTGCGACAATGCTGAGTCCCCGAGTGAGAGTCGCTAACGTTTGCTAATGCATTTCGAATGAAATTGTTTCTGGAGTAACTTCGTCCGCCTTCGTAGTTGTTTCCCGAGAAATCATATTCCCAGGGATCCTTATTTTTCGCCCGGCAAACTTTCAATTTGATGCCCCCTCCGGTATTTATGTAGGACGCGGCTGTCTCGATTTTATTCGGCGCCGGGAAATTTAATCACGCGGCGCTCGGAAAAATATGAAATGCAGATTGCGAAAATGAAAGGGGATGATGCGTTTTGGGTGATCTCGTTTTGCCGGCGAATCCCGCGCAGCGCGGGATGAGCGCGAATGAAAGAACGTCATTTCGTTGCTGGCGCGTTCCGGAATTGATGGATTTCTGTAATTGATTATGAATTGACAATTATGAAGAACAATGTATTCGTTTAACGTTTTGCTGCTCGGGCGGGGGTTATGGAGAGGAATATTAGAGATGGGTTTTTTAGGAAGGTTTTTTGGTTACATTTTTGTTGAATGATAAAAAGTACATGTCTATCAAATACGTAATTTGAGGAGTTGAAGAGACCTGGGAAACCTGGAGTTGACCTGACATTTTTTATTTCGGGGAAAGTGGATTCTACCTCCACCAAATTAGGATTTTTTTTATAATTGTTTTATTTTTCGATCATTTTTAATGTTTTTTTAAAAATATTTAAAAATTACACGCATTAAACAAACTGTTAGAAAATTTATTTAGATTTCATTATTGATGAAAATTTTCAGAATTTTAATGAATTTATGAAAATTTTTTGGGGTGTTTTTATGATTTGATGTAAATTTTGGTGGAACGTGATAAATGTTTGAGGAACTGGATACATAAAAATGATTCTGAGATTTTTCAGTTTCCGAACAATTTTCAGACCATCCACTCTAATTTTTGGATCTTTTTCGAAATTTTCAGCCATTTTTGTGATTTCTGTCAATACATGATAGATTTTCGGACATTTTTAGAAAATTCAGAATTTTTTATACATCGCAAGTTTTTAATTCTTTTGTAAACTTTACGATTCACAAAAATTTCAATAATTGATAATTATTTATCAAGCAAGAATCAAAAGTCAGTGCGATTCGTAGGCATTTTTGAAAATTGTTGGGGGTTGAACAAATTTTCAAACAATTTCTTAACATTCTCGAATATTTTTGGGAATTCAAATGAATTACTGATTACTTTCGAGATTATTTCTGACGCGAAAAATTGACAGGAAATCGTCAGTTAACGTTTTGGATCCACAACAGTTTTAAATATTTCGTGAAATTATGCAGACGAACTTTACAATGCAAATTACTTGCAAATTTCTATAAGCTTCGAAGAATTGACAAACGATCGTTTTTTGGAAATCACTAGCAGTTTTTAAAAAAGATCCACGATGTCTGCTATACATTTTTGACATTTTTTCCAGTATTGACACATTTTAAAGACTTGCAAAGTGTTTTAGAAAATCATATAAATTTTCTATAATTTTCGAATTTCTGCCTGAATCTCAAAATAGTAGCCTGAATGGTATTTTTATTACTAATACTATTCAAAAAATACGTCAATTTTAAACAGAGTCAGTTCAACGTCAGTTCAAATTTATGTTAAATGACGAAAAAATATATCAAATTCAGAAAAATTCACCTAAATTTTCCTTGATCTTGGAACTGAAAGATATAATTCGCATTCAAGTATATACATTACAGATTTTATCATAATCCATTTTTATTTTATTATCAAATTATGAACTTCCTTAAAATTTTGAACATTCTGAAACATTCGAAAGTTTTGTAGGTTCCGAAAATTTTGAGATTTAAAAAAATGCTCAAAATGTTTAACAATTATACAAAATTTTTAAATTCCAAAACACTCGTAGATATTTCAAAACTCAAGCATTTCAAAAACGTATAAATCTTGTGAATTCTAAAATTTTCGAGAATTCAAAATAATCCTCAAATTAATAAAATCCTGAAAAGTCCGAGTATTTCAAAAATTTCGGAAATTTTGGAAATGATGAAAGTTTTCTAACATTCCAAAATGCTGAAAAATTTCGAAAAGTCTGAACATGTCAAATATTTTGAAACATAAAATTTTGAAAATTTCGAAAAACTTGTTATCTCATTTCGACCATTATCTCATCATAAAAATTTTAAAAATTTAGGAATTTCTAACATTTTGTCATAATTCGAAAAAATATGAGACTTCCCATCATTCAAACTACATACATTTCAAATTCGAAAGAAAATCCTACAGAAACTCTGTCATGCTAATGCGAGAAGCGAGCGAAATCGATTATCTTCATCGAATCTCAAGGATAATGGCCCCCGTAATCATGATAATCGCAAGCCAAAGGGAAAATGCGACGGAGAATCGCTGAATCTCGAGGATTCGGGACGGCGTCATTGCGCTTAATGCGGGGTGCATACATCCGACACAAATTGCCGCGCGGTCGAAATTTAACGTAATTCTCGAGAGCGTCAGAACTGACACTGATTAGTCCCTAATGTCTACGGATGCACGCGCGCGCATCCACGAATTCGAGAGGATTAACCGCGATACGACAAACAGACCTCGCGGAATCGCTTTTGATACGGAAACCAATATAATGCCGCTCCTTGTTACGGATCTTGTGTTAGAGACGGTTAGGAGCTATCGAGATTAGGTGTTTCAGTTCATGGTTTCGTGGTGTTCGAAGACAGCAACAAATTTAGGACTTTTTTATAAGGGATGGGGGTTGTGTGCTAAATAATTCTGTCAACTTGAAAAGTTTTTCAATGGATTCTTTCCGGTTCTACATATAGAATTGTATAAAAATCCAAAATTCTTTGATAATTTGAATGAGTTGTATTAATTCCATGTTTAGATGCAGAGTTGCCGAATTTTTTGAAAATTCAACAATTCTGCAAATTTATGCAACTATAAAAATTGTTGTGGATTGAAAAAATTTACTGACGATTTCCGGTCAATTTTTTGCGACAGAAATAATTCTCGAAAGTAATCAGTAATTATTTATGAAAATTTCCAAAAGTATTCGAGAATTTTTAGAAATTGTTTGGAAGTTTTTTCGACCCCGAAAATTTGTTCGAAATGCCTACGAATCGCACTTATTCTTGATTCTTGCTCGGTAAATAATTGTTGACGATTAAAATTTTCGTAAATCGTGAAGCTTATGTATAAAAACTTATGTACAAATTCAAAACTTGCAATGTATGAAAACTCCGAATATTCGAAAAATTTCCGAATATTAATCATATTTTGACATAAATCATGGAAACTGCTGAAAATTTTAAAAAAGATGTAAAAATAGTTATGAAGAATCTAAAAAATTTTCGGAAATTGTGAATTTTCCAAAATTAGAAAAACTAACAACTTTTCCCACGCCCAATGTAGATATTTACACTTCTCAATGATTGAAAAACAATTCTACGTCAGAAGATCATCACGAATTTTTCTATTTTCGAAGTTTTTCATCGCGAAATGCACAATCTGTACACATCATATCTGTGTTTTTAACAAGTAAAGAATCGCATTCAATCAAGAAAAATATTCTCATCCAATGTGTAATTATAAGTTCAATTCTTCGTTCATTTTCGAAGCCTGAGTCAACGTCACTAATACCTTAACTATAAATTCGAAAAAGTTGACAAACTTCCCACGTACGTCGCTGATATTTTTATGCAGGTCGTTCAGAGACGATAACGAATTTCGAAAACAATGTAATCTTGGAACCGCCAGAAATTCGACGTCGTAAATTACTCGAGATATTTATGCGTGACAAAAGCTCGTAAAGCAGCGCGTGACTTTCTGGGGAATTACCGGAGTACAGAGATGAACATTACGAAAGCTTTAAAAAGCGCGGTCAGGAAGTAATGCGTTATTTGTTGCGATGTGCCTTTTATGGTTTTCTAGATGCAACCACTATTGAAATATTCGTAGTAGAGCAACAAAAGAAATTGTTATACGTGGAATGTATAACTACTTTCGAAAAACGGAAGCTTAATATCAGCTCTGTTATACTTAAATTCAATGACTATTCAAAATATCAATTTTTTCACTAGATTGAAGTCATAAATTGTTTTATTTTATAGTGATATGTGTATATTTGACTGATTTGAACAGTCATTTCTGAAAATGACTTTTTCAGTAGTCAAAATCTACAATGACTCTTTGAGTTATTTTAAGTACGAAAAATTGACTTATCATAATTAATCGGAATATGACCTATAATATAGTATAATCAGACTAATTTCAGCTATGATTAACTCTAAAATAACTATTCAAATAATCAAAACAACAATTACTAATTCGGATAGTAAAAATTCGACTATCTAAAATTAAGAAAATGGTGACAAAAAATACGTCGAAAATTGTTTCTAGAATTTAGATTGATCGAATCTTGGACAACCGTGCATCATATAAAATCCACTCGATTAAGTGGAAAAACCACTGATCTGGCAACACTGTCCGGGGGGTTGCTTTTTTCCCGGGACATTTTCTCGATCATTTTTCGGGCCGGGAAATTGCAGTGCGACGTTCAATCTCGTTGCGCGTTTCGTCGCGGCAAATTGAAAAGTTCGCAAACGAATTTTCACTCTCGTTATATCGTGTAATCGAGATGTCGAGTGTTCTGATAGGTTCGCGAAACAAGATAAATTTTCTGTCCCCGAGGACCGGAGGGAAGGCGACTTTTCGTCCGCCGACGAACGTGAATGTTTCTTGGACTGCGAAATATTTTATGTAGATTTCAACAAAGTTTGGATTGTGTTTTCTTTTTCGAAGGAATGCGAACAATTTTAGACCGAAACGGATTTTTCGTATTTCGCTGTAAAACAGTTTTCGAGTATTTTTAAAGAGTGGGAATGCTTACGGTTTTGGAAATCATTTGATAAATGATTTCCGGAGGGTTTTACATGAGACAATTTTTTCTGGAGTCTAAGTGAATTTTTAGTGAACAATGAATAAAATTTTGCGTGTCTTGATGTCGGTTACGTTGAATTTGAGATGATCGGTTTTTTTTGGGAATTTAATGAATTTTGCATCAACTATTAACATTTTTGAGAAATTATGGCAAACTTGATGCAATTTTCGAAATGATCGAAAATTCATTGGATTCCTTCAAAATCTTCGTAAATGTCCGCTTTATATTTTGAGCTCCATAATTTTGTGAATTTGGCATCAATTTTTTACATCCTTCGAAAATATTATCAAACTTGATGGAATTTTCAAAACTGTCGAAGATTTTTTGAATTTCTCTAAAATCTTCGTAAATGTCCAATATTTATTTAGAGCTTCACAACGCCGAGAATTTGGCATCAGTTTTGGTCATTTTTCAAAAATTATAGTTAAGTTGATGCAATTTCAAAAATTATCAGAGATTTATTGGATTCCTTTAAAATTTTCGTAAATGTTCACTTTTTATTTTGAGCTTCATAATTTCGTGAATTTGGCATCAATTTCTGACATTCTTAGAAAATATTATTAAATTTGATGGAATTCCCGAAATTATCGACGATTTTTTGTGTTTCTTAAAAATCTTCGTAAATGTCCAATATTTATTTAGAGCTCCACAATTTCGAGAATTTGGCACTTCCTACGTTTTGTGCATTTCGCATTAATTTTTGACATTTTTCGTAAATTATAGTAAACTTGATGCAATTTTCAAAATTGTCGGAGATTTATTGCATTTCTTTAAAAGCTTCGTGAATGTCTCATATTTATTCGGAGCTTCATGATCTCGTGAATTTTGCATTCATTGTCGACATTTTTTGGAAATTATCGTACATGTAAGAATCTGGATAAATGGCCATTTTTATATTTATTCCAATCACTATAGATTTTTTGTAAAATGAGGTTCCAGAGCGCTGGATAGAGATTCAAAGTAGCATTTTTCACACAAAAAGTAAGCTAAAAATTTGTTCAACCATCAAAAGATATTTTTTAGTTTATTTTCGAGTACGAAAGATATTTTTGGAAAGATACAAAAAATATGAGAACGATACAAAAATAATCTAATTACTCCGAAATTATTGAATATTCCGAACAAAAAAAAGACTTGACAATTTTCCGAAATCCTTAAAATTCCACGTAAAATCCAAATTTCAGAAGATTTCATGAATTTATCAGAATTTCTAAAAAGTTTCCAAATTACTCATACATTTAAAATAACCGAACAATTTTCCAACAATAAAAAACAAAAACAATAATTCTGGATGATCTTCAGAAATTCATAAAACTTGTCAGGCACGAAAACATCCTCATGATCGTTCATAAAACTTCACAAATTTTTTGAAAATCCCCAAAAGCGTCTCAAAATGGAAAAGAGTAATCAACTCGCCACAGAAAATAACTTATCATAAATTATTCGAAAATACGAAACTCCATAAAATCCCCATATGATCGAAAGCTCCAAGAAACCCCAATCGCGATGATAAATCATGTCCATACTGATAAATCAATCATTCCCTCATACAAGAACCCCCCCCCCCCCCCAAAAAAAACGCAGTTCCACAAACGATCCCACAACACTAGAGATAAACGTAAATTCCTCTTCCCGCAAAAATCGACCACTCCAAGGCCATGAAAAGGAAATTTCCCCAAGACAGGCGGATTTTTCCCGCATCCACTCGGGCGTTCGAAAGTCCGTCGATGTGAAAGAAGTTTTCCGCTGCCAGGATGACACGCAAATTGCGTAATTCATTTCTCGCCTCGGCGATTAAATGGCGCGGCTTGATAAACGATCCGACGTCAAAATTTAATCATTCCCCGTCGCCCCGCTTTCATTTATTCGGAGAAAAATAGCTCGGCGAGTAATAGTCTTCGTTCTATTTTCCCGGTTCTTTTGAATGGCCACAAAGCACGGCGCACGCAAAAGGAACTCAACGCGGCCAATGTTTCATAAAATGTTTTTCTTCTTTTTCCCCTATCTCTGTGTAAGATGAAACGCGCGGCCAAACAATGCGGCATCAAGTTTTGATTAAAACTATACGCGATACTCGAGACTCGTATCGGTTTTTCATATTTTCATGAAGGGACGCATTGTCATGGCGATGTTTCGAGAATCTTTGCGTTTCAAATCTGAAACGGTGGAAAAACATTGATTTTTCATAAAAAGGTACACTGGGAAAAAAATTAGGCTGGATTGTTATTCTGATCTGACATATTGTAATATTGGTCAGGAGTGAAAATGTAGTACAGTGAAGGGAAAATTTGACAACATGCAAAAATTTCAGCGACCATGTATGAATTTTCTTATATTTTGGCATTGATTCGATAGTAGATCGTACTTTAATTTTTTTAGTGACATTTGATGATTTTAAAGCTCTCATTCTGATAAAATTGTGAAAATTAAAATTATTTTCTGAAATTATAAAGTTTCCCGGCGGCGTCGAAAAAATCGTAGAAAACCGACGATTGGTCTTTTAAAAACACCTGAATTTCGAAAAATTGAGCTAGAAAAAACCGGAGAAATTGAGTTTAGTTAAATTCGACAAATAGTCCTTTAAATGATCGGCTAACTATTGAAAATGCAGTGTCAAATTGGAAATCACGAATAATCTCGTCAAATCGTAAAATTTCAAAAATTTCCAGTTTTGACAAAACTGAGGACTTATGAAAAAAATGAAAATGAAAAATAATGAGAATGATAAAAATGAACTCGAAAAAACATAATGAAATTACAATTAAGAAATTGGAAAAAAATAAAAACGTTAAAGTAGAAAAATAACGAATTAAAAAATTGAAAATTATATGAAATTTGAGAATTCCGAATTATTCGAAAAATTCGAAAAATTTGAAAATTTCGAATTATTTGGAAAATTCGAAATATGTGAGAAGTTGGAACAATATAGAAAATCAGAAACATTATAGAATTTTTGGATAATATGGAAATTCTAAGGATTCTAAACGAATTCGAAATTGTGTGAATTCCAAGAATTTAAATTTTGGAATGTTAAAAGATTCGTTAATGTTTGAAAAAAATTTCTAAGAAGTTCAAAATTTTCTAGAATCCAAAATTTTCGGCAATTCTGAAAAACTGGCAAATTTCGGACAGTTTCAAGATTTGTAAAAATGTCATATTTCTGCTTCTCTCGATTTCTTTCAGCTTGATTATTCGTAATTTAGGCGCTTATGAGATCAGTATTCGGAAAACAAATGTAAAAAACCAATTTTACCGATTTTCTACTGTTTTTTCGAGGTCACCAGGGGTGTCAAAAATTTTCTCAAACATCATAAAATTCTTTGAAATTGACGAAAAATTTGCAAATTCTGCGAGATTCAAATTCAAAAGCTTCGGAATATTTCAAAAATAATTTTTACAATACAACCAATTATCTTTATAGTTCCCTGTATTTTTTAAATATATTCGAAGAATATTTCAAATAAATGAATAGTCAAAAAATATATTTTCAAACATTTTGAGAACTTCGGAATTCTCTGCAATTTATCGAAAGAAAAATAATTACATTTCAACTATTTTATTACTGTCAAACAACTTCCGATGAAAATGGATAAAAACAAATTCGTGGTAAGTGCGAAAGCTCCGGAATTCTTTTTCTCGAAGCGACACAATCGAAGAATCGCGTGCAATCGCTCATTTCCCTGGCACTGCGAAAGCTCCGAGAGCCGAAGCTTTTGATCTTGAGTGGCAAGCGCGCGAGCGCTTCGAGGGAAGAAAACTACCATCCAATCCACTCAGTCGATCGTAAGGAAATTGAGCGGGAAAGTCGGAGCGCGGTAAAACTTCGGGGCACTTTCGATTCCTCCAGGAGTCGCAGCGGTTCTCACAATGACTGGTCGATACAGCCCTCCGGCTATTCAATTTCCGACACGCATCGAGAAACATTAATCATCTGCAATTAACAGCTCTTTTGTCCTTCTCGCGCTTCAGCGAACATGAAAAAAATATTACCGAATATTTTTGTCAGGTTACAATTGGCATTTTATTTTATAACAAAACGATTTAATTACACCCTAATAGTGGAACAGATTGATTTCTATTCAAGAATACACTTCATACAATGTTTCCGAAATTTCTAAATGTTACGATCAATATTTTCAGCAATTATTGTATTTCTGAGAGTTATTTTGGAAAAATTTAATTTAAATTTAAATTTACCACTGCATAATTTTATATTCTGAATGTTGAAGTTCAGTTAACTTGTGAACTCCCGAATTCGAAATGGAAAACTGAGGATTTTGAGAAGACTGGAATTTTCAAGTACAATATAGATCTCTATTCTGTAAGTTATACAGTATGAGTTTTCGAATTTTTTTTCGAAGTTATAAGTTTTTCAGATTCCAATTTTCGATTCATGAGTCTCAAGGAATGCATCGGAATCAATAGGAATTGATAGGAGTTGACAGGAATAAGTAGGAATTTATAGGAGTCAATGGAATTTATGAAAATCAATGGGAATCGATAGGGATTGATGGAAATTGATAGGAATTGATAGAAAATAATGGGAGCAGATGGTAGTTACTGATAAGAGTCGGTAGGAATCAAGGGGAATTAATTGAAATCAATAGAAATAGATGGGAATCAATATGAATTGATGAGAATTGATGTAAATAGATAAGAATAAATAGGAATTGATGGAAATTAGTGGGTAATCGATGGGAATTTACGAAAATCGGTAGGAATTGAGAAGAATAAATAGAAATTTATGAGAATTGATAAGAATAGATGAGTAGAGAAGAATAAATAGAAATTGATGGGAGTCTATGGAAACCATCAGGGAATTTATAGGAATTTTGGAGAATTTATGGAAATCGATTGTAAGTGATGGGAATCAATGGTTATTGATGGAAATCGATGGTAACTGATAGAAATCGATAGACATTTATGGGAATTCATAGCAATTAATAAAGGGAAGTGATGGGAATGATGGGAGTTGGTGGTAATTAATAAAAATCGATGGAAAGTGATAGTAATTGATTGTCATTAATGAGAATAGCAGTAGTTATTGATGGGAGTTGATATGAGTTAATGAGGATCAATGGGAATCGAAAGGAATTGATAGGCGTTGATGGGAATCCATGGGAATCAATGGAAGTTGATAGGAAGTAATGGGGATTAATGATAATAGATGGGAATTGATGGAAATTAAGGAGAATCGATGGGAATAGAGAAGGGTAAATATAAATTGATAGGAGTCAATAGAAATGAATGAGGAATTGGTAGGAATCTGTGGGAATCGATAGGAATTGATGGAAATCGATGGGAAGTAATGGGAATCAATGGTAATTGCTGGAAATCGACAGGAATTAACATTAATTGATGGGAATGAATGGGAAGCGGTAGGAATCAATGGGAATTGATGGAAATTGATGATAATCGATGGGAATAGAAAATAATAAAAATAAATTGATAGAAGTCAATAGAAATAAATGGGGGATTTGTAGGAATCTGTGGGGATCGATAGGAATTGATAGAAATCGGTGGGAAGTAATGGGAATCAATAGTAATTGCTGGAAATCGATAGGAAGTGACATAAATTAATGGGAATCAATGAGAAGTGATGGGAATCAATGGTAATTAATGGGAATAGATGGGGATCAATAGGAATCGATGAGAAGTGATGGTAATTGAATGGCATTGCTGGAAATAGTAGTAATTATTGATCAGAACCGATAGGAATCAATGGGGGTCGGTGGGAATCGAATGGAATTGATAGGCGTTGATGGGAATCCATGGGAATCGACGGAAATTGATGGGACTCGATTAGAATCGATGGAAAACTTACTGACTGGGCTGCGGGGGCAAAACAGGGGTGATCACATATTTTTTAATGACATAGGGAGATACTAAAATCCATCATGATTTTCGTATTTATTTTTTCTCCATTTAACTGAATTTTTATTATCGACAATAATCAATATTCTAAAACTCTTCAACAAACCGGAACCAAAACAAATAAACGGAAAAATCCATCACCACACATCAAACTTCCCCCAAAACCAGAAAGCCACCAAATGTCAATATTTCCCTTAAGAAACAACACTCGCTTTCGTCACATTTCATCAGCAAACAAACGACAGAGTTTTTAATTCAATTACCCCACCCGCAACACACACGAACACACGAAACCGCGAACGATGTAATTTAATCAATTAAAACAACGTGAAACCCTGCGATATTAATAACGTCAGAGCGGAACATTTTATTCCAGTCGTGTCGCAAATTAGGGCTTTCAATTGCGGAAAGGTTTAATCAGCGAAGTAATTGGATCGGTTAAATAATATCGATCGACCTCTACATGTGCCGTGGAATTTCTAGCTCTGTGTCGAATAAGGACATCAAGAGGGAATTATTTTTTTCTTTTTTGTTGCAGCGAAACTTGACGGGGTGAAAACGTACATGAGGATGCGGCGGGTGCCAAATCATCTGCAAGTGAAAGTCATCAAGTGGTTCGATTACTTGTGGCTGACGCAAAAGTGCTCGGATGAAGAAAAAGCCGTCAGTTGCTTGCCTGGTGAGTGATGATTTGATTTTCTGCATTGTCGAAGATTCATCGATCACGTGAATCTGGAATTTTGAATCTTCGGATTTTTGGTTTTTGAATGTCAGAGGAAACTGTGTACCCCCCCTCCTCCGTTATTTTGTGCAGCAATAATTAATTACGTAAGTTCAATGACAGTATTTGATAAAACTGCACCCTGATCGATAATTACGTAAAAAGTTGAAATTTAAAATTGTACATTCGTTCATAGTGAGATTGTCCTACAGATGAAATTCGCAAATTTTGATATTTTTTTTTTTTCCGAGTTCGAAAATATTGAATACCGACCAAGTACGAATTGTATTCTGTTTTCGACGTCTAAAACTTCTGAAACCAGCCCGAAAAAAGGCAACTAATAACCACCACGTGAAAACGCTGACTCATCGCAATCCATCCCCCGCTGCGGACGTGAATGTCGCGATTCAACGTTATTTATAAAATTGCGCGGAGCGTTCTTTACGACGTCGTCAAGTTTTTAATGCCGGTGTAATTTAATCCGCGCATAACTCTTGACGACGGGGCGTTATTGGCCGGCATCTTTTCGGTATTCATCATTATCTTTTCGGAAAAGGGATAACGACGTTTCGTCCTCGCGCAGACGATCAAATTGTTATCCACGGCTCGGGGGCGGGGGAGGGGGGGGGGGAGGGGTGCTGAATCGTAATCCGGCGCAGATGCCGCCATGCGAACGCGCTCTATGGAAAGCAGATTACGGTATTCAACTGCAATGACACGTCAGAAAGGGTCACCGCCTGTAATTCTAGTAAATCCTATCGCCATTTCGGGCACTCCTCGTTCGGAGCTTTGCTGTCCTGGGCCAAGTCTCGTTTGTTTCGGCGATCGCTGTCGTTGGGACGATAGTTTCGTGATTTGTGCTCATGTCAGGATCAACATCAAGGGATGTCTTGTTGAGTATCGTTGTCAGTATGGAGTAGTTACTGGGTAATGTTTTGGGTATGTGGAGTTTAGGTGAATGGGGATTCACAGGAAATTTCATTGATTCTGAGGTTTTATCATATGTTTCATGGTGGCATCGAGAAAACCATAGAAAATTGATAAAAGGTTTTTGAGGATTTTTCTCGGTTTTTGTGGAAAGCCGATTTTAGGATTTAGGAACGGAAAATTTTTCGGAAAACCTAGAATTTATAATATTTGTGGAACCTAGAATTTATAATATTTGTGGAATCTTCAAAATTGTGGAGTTCTTCAAAATGTTCATAATTTTCAAGTTTCTTCAACTTTTCGATGTTTCTTAATTTCACGAAGTAAACGAATTTTTAGATACGTTAACATTTTCCATGAATTTTGAAAAATAACTCACGGTTTTTCGAAGTTTTACAAAATTTTTTAATTTTCACAATTTCTCACACTTTTATGGAATCTTCAGAATTTTCGCAATATCAAAAATTTTTTGAATGATTACGATTTTCCAGATTTTTCGGAATTCTCAATTTATTTTGACGATAATTGACGATAACCTTCAATATTTTCAATAAATTATTGGGGACGTTATGAAAATTCCAATCATGAGTCCATAAACGGGGTCCAACGGAATATAATCCGGAATATAATCTAGAGTCACAAGAGTCACAAGAGTGATGCGTCCACGTGACCTCAGGGATAATTCATAGAATATTGCAATACTGATCGACATTGATAAAGCCTGAGCTAAAATATATAATCTCCTAACGGTTTAACAGTTGTCGAACCGTATATGTTTTTTTACGTCGAAATACCGGAATACCGCCGAAACTGATGAAACTGAGCGAATTTTTTTTCATCACTCGTAATTGACAATAACCTTTAATATACTCGATGAATTATTGGAAACGTTATGAAAATTTCAATCGTGAGTCCACGGACGCGGTCAAACGGGATATAATCCTAGAGTCACAAGAGTCACGCGTCCACGTGACCCTAGGGATAATTCATAGAATATTGCAACATTGGTCAATATTGATGGAGCTAGAGCTGAAATAGATAATCTGCTAACAGTTGAACATTTTTCGAGCCAGTTTTTTGTAATACCAGATTACCGCTGAACCTGATTAATTAGAGAGGATTTTTTTCCCCACTTGTGATTGACGATAACTTTCAATATTCTCAATAACATTTTTATGTAGTCTCAAATATCGCGAACAACTGTGAAAAGTTCACAGTTAG
>JAPYZK010001763.1:778-17002 GCA_030522785.1 Platygaster equestris | reverse complement strand
AAAAGTTGTTTATTTATAGTGTTATTTATTAAAATAGAGGTTGATAACCGAAGCGACTCACTGTGACTTTTTATGGCGAACAACTTTTTCACGCTCCCCCGATTGTTTTCGCACTTTTAAACCCCCCCAAATCGACCAAAATTGACAACAAAAAAAACCTCCATTTTCGGGAAAAGTCGTTAAAGTGCAAATTTACCCAAAATATATTTGAATCAAACATTTGTAACCCCCCCCCCCCCCCCCCCCAACAAAGAGAATTCCTAAACAGTCAAAATTTAATTGAAATATTGAATTATTTTGAATTATTAAGCATTCTTCAAATATAAGTTCACTAGTAAGTTAACTGATGAAAATTGAAACTGTTCACAAGCGTACATATTGTTTTAAAAATGTGTTTTTCGTAATATTTTCATACATCATTATTCGCCTTGTCAAATTCTGAAAGAAAAACCAACATTATCACGTTGGTCCTTTTTTTGTCCAATTTACTTGGAAAAAAAATGCTCATTTTAGAACATTGCCTAAATATTGGATAAAAATCTACAATGATGATATCTTGGCTCCCTCTTCTGAGAAGAACCCAAATATAAAAAATCGTTGCTGATTTTTTGCCATTCTGATGCCTATATTTAATTCTTCAAACATTTCTAGCAACGAAAAGAAACACATTCATTAATAAATGATGATTTTTTCCACAGACGAACGGCAATGCTGTGCATCCTGGCCGAAAACTGCGACGAACCCATGTACAAAAAGCTTGTACAAGGACTGTGCAATGAACATCAGATCCCTCTTATCAAAGTAGATAACAACAAAAAATTGGGAGAATGGGCAGGACTTTGCAAAATCGACAGTGCAGGAAAAGCCCGTAAAGTTGTGGGTTGCTCCTGCGTCGTTGTGAAGGTAATTTTATAAACTAAATTGTTTCGCACAAAAGATATTGTCGAAGGAAAAGAATTTCATGAATACTTTCAACTGATGAAATCCTAGGCTCCCTCTTCTGAGGCGAACCCAAATTACAAATCCCTGCTGATATATGCCTTTCTGAAATATTGATGAAATTTATTTTCCTAAATTTGTACACGAGTTCGAGAACTAAATTGTATTTTTTTTGTTTTCAGGACTTTGGCGAGGACACTCCAGCTAAAGATGTTTTGATGGAATACCTTAAGCAAAGCGCTGTACACTAAGAGTATATTTATGATAAACAATTTTTTTTAAATGTCCTTATAGTTTTTCTTTCACAAATCCTTCAGTTCACTAGAGCTTGTGTTTGGCTGCAGATTTTCTTGTGGTGCAGCCAATCTTTGACTTGACATTCTCTGGAATTACAGTTTTTTTACATTTTGATTTCGTTTTTTTATGTGAAAGATCTTTTGGTTTACCTTCCACAATACCAGGTGATTTTGCATTTGGAGCATCTTTTTTTTGCCATTTCATTGCAAAACTTGCAATTTTTTCCACTCACAATGTCAAGTTTGTCAATGTCGTAAGCGTCATTTAAAATTTGAGCTACTTCTTTGAGATGTTCTATATTTTGTGTGAAAAAGAATTTCGATTGGTACTTTGCCAGTTTTTTCCATTGTTTGTTGTATTTTTCCATTATGGAAAGTCTCATCTAGTGGAAAAAGGTGTTATAGAAATGAATTGAGAGTATTGTTGATACTAGAGTCATACTTGAGGGACAACTTCAACTTTGATGGGATGCTGATGATTAGAAGTTTGCGAGGACATGCTCAAATAGCCCAGCCATCGATGTAAATCAATCAGTGGAGAAATTTGGTCAATTATGCATTCTTGTAAATACTTTTGCAACTAGAAACAAAGGACTCCAATAATATAACAACTTGAAAATTATGAAGTTAATTGGTGAGACAATTTCAACAAATCTGTTGATTCGAAAAAATCACTATATTGGTTAATTTTTGTAGATTATATTTATTTTTTGTTGTCTTTTCAACTCAAATTTCTTTTTTCAAGTTAATGAATGAAATAACTTCGAAAAAAGAGATTACATTTTTTTCTAATTTCAAAAAAAAAAAAAAAATTCTTATGCTGGCAATAAATTCAAGTCAATTTTTCTTCAACTAGTAAAATAAAAAACAGCTGTCAAAGTTTTGGAACTTACTTTTGTCAGTTGTGACATTCTAAATTCTGTAATTTTGTAATATGGTGCGCTTTGAGGATTCAGTAACAACTCGCGTAATCCGATCCAAGCTTGGGCTTCGAATTTGCAAACTTTGTCCTCTTCTCCGATTTTAACATTTTCCCATTTTCCATTGTACATGGATAATTGGCCTAGAAAATTGTTCATTATTTGCTAGAGACGAGTTCGGACTTCGGGAGTTTTTGTTACCGTTTTCTTGTTTTTTCCAAGGCTGAAGTTCGATTAACTGCGACAAAATGCATGGGACGTCGTGGGTACACAGCATGCGGGAAATCGCGCACAGAGGCAGATTATCGGAAAATTCTGCCAAGTATCGCAAAATAGAGACACACTTGAGTCGAATGTCAAAGTTGAATTCGTTACTTTTGTCTTTTATTTCGTCCAAGCAAGAACTGGAAATAGGAAAATTGTTGTATTTTTCGTACAACAATATTATAACATGAAATGAATTCGAAAACAAAGTCAAAAAACTTCAAAGTTCTTAAAAGTTTCTGAATTGAAGTTCAAACTTGAAAATTTTTATATGAACCTTAATCTTGAAGTTCCTGCATTTTTACAAAACCTTCTGATCAACAATTAAAATATCATACTTGGATGTTTTTTCACTGTCCAAAATTCCTTCTTTTATCTCGAAAAAAAAACCAGTGATATTATACACTGCATAATCTATAAGATCAAGAACACAATCTTCGATTGATTCCATAGTGTCATTGTGAAAAAGGATGTTTTCCAAAAGCGATACAACTATATCTTCGTGGTAAAAAACACTGTACAGAAGAAACGTGTTTTCTGGTTCTCCGTTGAGTTCTACCAAAAGTGGAAAAACTTTCTGTTTCCAAACACTCGTTTGAATTGCCTCAAAAATGAGGACTGAAATCTGAAAAAATTGATGTTTGTCATTTTTGTAAATTACAAAAATTCATTTAAATTATGATAATTCGTAATTACGGAATTTTCGTAATTTCACACGTACTTTTTGGAATGAAATGAAGCCCTCTTTTACGCTTTCTTCGCGCATTGTGCTGATTTCTAAAACACTTTGTTGGCTCAGAAGCATGAGTTTTTTGTGAAATTCGAACCAACTGAAAGAATTTGAACAATGACTTTTATATTCTCACAAAATTAGTTTAACAATAATGACAAATTAACTAATTTGAAAATAGCATCCCATATACCATTTTCATTGATCTTCATTACGATCCAAGTCGTAACAAAATTGATCGATCAATCGAACATGCTAATAAAATGATTAGAAATGATTTATTTGGCATTTTTTTCATCAATATCGAAGTATACATTCCATATTTCTCAACATGTCGGCCATCGATTGATAATCCAATAATTTAAATATATCGTTATTTAACAACAGAAACTACCTTTTTGTCCCTGTTTCTTCGAGAGCACATGGTTTCCAATTTTCAATGTAATTTTCGATTTCCCAGCAAGTCAATATATTTTCAAGAGCCTCGGCCATTTTTGAAAAACTTCGTATCCTTGGCGACGACAAAGTTTAATCAATAAATATAATCTGTAGTTACGCTATAGTTTAGGGGTTTTTCGGTCTTGTAGGGGGCAAAAAATACGATTATTCAAATATTCTTTGGGTTTCAGAAATTTCCGATTCTCAATTTTGAGTTCAGCATTTTTGATTTACTCAAGTCCCAAAATTCGAATGTGTGAATTTTAAAATTCCACACCATTTCGGAATAAAGAATATCGAATTTTCAATTGACGGTTATTCAAGTCTCGAACGCCCGAATTTTTCCTGTTTCCGAACATACGTAATTCCAGAAACTGATTACTAGGATTAAAAATTTTATAAATGTCTATAATAGTAAATTTTCGCATTTTGAACTATCCAATCGACGAGATTGGATGATTTTACACACTCCCTGAATTTGAAATTTAAAATTCCGATCGAATTTTCAAACGTTTTGAAATTGAAAATTTGTAAATTTGGGAAATTTTCGTCGTCGGATACACTGAAACTAAATTTTCAAAAAATCTGAAACTTGATATCAAATTTTTATGGAATTTCTGATATGAATGTAATTGCATTTCCGAAATTTATAAATTCCCAAGTGTAGGAAAGTTTCGAATTCTCTAGTATTCTGAACTTGAAATTTGGAATTGCTAGATTTCTAACATTTTACGAATTCCGAGAATTAAAAATTCTGAATTCAAGATTGTATTCTTCAAATATTTGAATTCTGGACTACCAAAAATCGTATCAATATTTGCAAAATTTTCTAAATTTTGGCAAAGAATTGAAAAAATGGAAAATAGCAACTAAAAATTCTAAAATTCGAATTTTATTTCCAACGCAAAACTTGAAAAAATCCTTGAATTGGCTGAATTTTGTGTTTTCAAAAAATTGCCGATTTTGTACAGCAAATGAATCAAAAATTTTTAAGCATGAATCCGAAATTGTACCTACTATGTTAATTACATTTCTTGAATTCGTTTAATTTGTAAAAATTAATAACTTATGTATAGAAATAATTGAAATTATCCTATCTCGACTCCAAACATAAGAAAAATGAAATGTGTATTGTTTTCGAGCCTTTTTATTCCAATCATAACATTTGAAGGATCATTACAAGTCATCACAGGCTTATTCTCATCGAAAAAACAGAAATACTTTTGCAAAATTTCTCACGAAATGCTTCATGAACATGATTTCTTAAATTAATTCGGACTATATCTACAATTCAGATCAAGTTTTCTTTCCAACAGTTTCAGTACAAATAGAATACTGATTTCACACATGCAATGAAATTCAGTAAAGTAAAAAAATTGTATACAATCGATACTTCAAAGTGAACGTGTAACGTAGGGTGATTGTTAATGAAAGTAACGAGTGATTCAATGATGATTACTCAGTCATCGCACATATTGTACATCAGCATTGTTGGTTGTGCTGTTGTTGGCGTTGGTCAAGATATTGTCGTTGTAGTTGTTGCTGTTGTTGCTGTTTGAATGACGTGTCCCTTTTTCTATTTCTGACGCGCTGTTTAGCATTATTGAGCGCAGCATCCAATTGTTTGTCGAAGGTTCCTTTATCAGGTCTCGCGAAATGGTTATGATCTGACAATCCTCCTACGAAAACAAACACGAATCAGAAATATATCTACTATATTTTTTTCAGTTTTCTAAAAAAAATTTTTTTTTTATGTTCTCTGTATTAAATTGGAGATTACATTTTCGAGTGATTATTCATAATTCCGAAATAATTATTTATTATTCCACGATTCGGAGCACATTATTCTCACCATAAAAAGCCTTGGTAATTCTCTTATCCTGAATGGCGTACGTTTCAGACTTGCCCGTGCGTGTCAGATGTGTTGCGAACAAATCATCAAAAGTTTCTTTCACGAAATCATTTACGCTTTCCTTCGAATTCGTGCCAGCTAGGAATTTGAAATACTCGACCTGAAAAAGAGAAAACAAATTCAGAAACACAATTTATTATATCAATGGCTGTAAGCTGGGTAATGGAATGATTTTTTCAAATTGTGAAAAGAGTTTAAATTGTTCAATACTGAACTTACCTAACAATAAGAAAAAACATCTCAGAACTTGAAACATTTTCAAAAAGCAACTCAAAATGAAAAATTTAAGACTCAAAAGTATAAATAAATAAAGCATGATAGTATACATAAAATTTATGTATACTATTATACTTTATTTATTTATACTTTGGATATATTGGATTTAATCCAATTTTCCAATTTCTCATTTCTGACAATTTGGAAGGATTAGTCAAGTACAAAGAATTTTTAGTTGCAAGTTTTAAATTGGAAATACCAGGAATTTGAATGTTTACTACCTAAAAGTGACATTTAAATTAGCAAATTTATACATTTTAGTTCTGGAATTTAAAAATTTCAAAACTGTAAACTGAAACCTGGATAGTAGGAAACTCAATATGTACAGTTTTTTGAAACTTTCCAAAATTGTTTTCAATCGTTATGGATTCCTAAAAATATTTCGAAGATTCATCTGAGCTAATTTCGTCTAAATCATTTTTCTCGGTCAATATTAAGGCAAAAATGCTCATCACAATTATCATCATTCTTCATTCCAAAACCCAACCATACAAAATAACCATAAAAATACCACTGTATCCATCAGTTCTTCTGATATTTGCTCGAATTCTTCCAATTCTTCAAAAGATTTCAATGGAAACATATCTGGCTTCACTGGCATTTTTGTTTGACGTTCTAAACCGTTTAATCTCCTCTCAAGTTTTCGTAAAATTTCGATTTGTTCTCTGTAAAATGTGAATTTCAGTTATTTGGAGAGCTCTACAACATACAAGACTGTATGTACAAATCGAAAAATACTCAAGTAAATCATAAAAAAAATTAGCATAATTTATCCATTATGAAACATAATATTATTATATGATATTATTACTATTCTCATATATTATCAAATATACCTAAATTAATCCATCTATTTAAATATACATCGAAAAAACGTACTGATGTTCAGTGTGCAAATAATCACATTTTTCTTCCACCACTTGAATTGATGATTTCAAATCAGCGAAACCTTGAGTGAGGAGGTCCCGCAGATTTCTGAAAAAATGTTTGAAAACCCATATTTAGGCATTTAGTCACAGTGAAAAGTTGTATTTTAATTTTAGTATAAGTTGTAAAATAAATTTTGGATTCGAATGCAAAAATGTTTGAATCACGTTTTGTTCTCTATTCGATTCATCTATTTTATGCGCATCTAACCTCGATAGTGGTACTTCAAAGGTCTTTTTCGGTTATATGCGCATAAAATACAGTATCGCACAATTTGGGTAAAATCTGATTTTAACTCATCATTACAGTCCTCGGCTCCACCTCGGACAGTAACTCACCGTTTTGTTAAAATCAGCATTACCCGAATTTGCGATAATGTACTATTAATTTACGTTCGACCATGAAAAGTTTAAAATTTACGACAAGTCATTATGCATCTCCAGACAAGTGCAGAATCGATAAGGTTCACTTCCCCATGCAGTTCAGAAAGGAAATAAACGTTAACAAAATGCTACTCTTCGAATTTTCGCCCTTAAATAAAGAACATCTAGAATTCATTGTCTGTCAACATTTCGCATACCCGAATGCCTGGTCAACGGTTTCCCGTACTATTTTTCGAAGTTGCGTTACAGGAGGCGAGTTTGCCTCTGTTTGCGAGTTTTCCATGTTTTCATGTTTTTTAAATGTGTTCTCAACATTCTCGACATCATTGCTGCTTTCCAAATCTGAGTTCGAATGCAGAGAAATCACTTCGTGGTCACTTTTAGGATCATCGCTAGTGTGGGAAGAACTTTCATCATCTGTGGATGACTCATCTGGCGGGTGATCTGGTGTAAAAAACGGAATCAAAAGTTTTATTCTATCACCGACAAAATTTTCAATTCCAAAATTTGGATCATTCTCGAAAACTCAAAAATTTCTGAACATCAAAATTGTTTGGAAAAGTTGAAAATTTTTGGTTAACTGGTAACATTTTCAAAACTGGACAAAAAACAGAACTTTAAGTTATTATACTCATATGAAATTCGCGAGAATTTCAAATATATGCACAAAAACAATTACTTGTTGATATATTTTTTAAAGAAAATTGTTCAAATTAAGTTTTACACAAAAAAGTAACAATATCCTCTATATGTACTAAATAATTAAATGTATAATTATTACATACAAGAAGATTCGTTCAATTATTATATAAATAATAACCAGCGTTTATTTTTTCGATGTCACCCTGTCCAGTGACTGGTGGAGGAACTGTGTTTTCGTCTTTTGGTTCCATACTCTCAATGAAATTGAAATCACCTTGTCCATCGAATTCATTTGTTTCTTCTCCTTCCACTTTTATTATTGTTGCAGAATAAAACTGTCTATCTGGAATGAAAAATTGGCATCATTATTAATTACCATGAATTGCGATATGACATACCAAATTTTGATTTTAGAAATTCACCCCCTGATGGTGGAGAAAATAAGAAAATATTTTCGTTATCTTTCATGGGATCCAACTCCTCCTTTGACCCATTGACTCTTTTATTTTGTACTTCAGCATCGTTCAAAGTGTTTGTTTTTGAACGTGGGAAATCAATGGATGATCTTTTGTTGAAGCAACTAGGATAACTTGTCCCTGGGGAAGAGGTCAGAATTAAAAAACTATACAATAAAGGAATTTTTAAAAATTATTCGATATTTAATACCAGAAATAAAAAGTCGATAATACCTTGTGTTTGTGATCTGTGGTAGTTCTTTTTATAGAGAAACACGTTATTTGTGGATGTTTTTGGATATGTGTTTGGCATACCTAAAAAATTTTTTTTGACTTTATGATTATAAAAATAAAAGTAATACACTTCCTTAAAAAAACTTTCATCAATTTTTTTATATTTAATGGTATTTCATACAATAATTTAAAACTGAGTGATATTTAATAATACATAAATTGAAATAATTAATAAAAAGTGTTCATATTTTCATGAGTTTCAGCAAGATTTGTATCTTTAAAAAAGTGGCAAAAAATTATTGTATTTTAACAAAGTTTTCAAATAATTGTTTTTACCTCTCTTCGAAGATTCCCCATTTCGCGAATGTCTGTGGCGCATGTATTTTTTGACAACTCCTGGATATTTGTGACCCTTTCTGCAAATATCGCACAGGAACGGTTTTTCAGTACTGTGTCCACGCAAATGATTTTTCATTCTACTCGGACGCGAGAAACACTTATGGCAATTTTCACATTGTTGGCGTTTTTCCCTCGAGCGAATGCGAGGATGCTTTGTCAAGTCGGGCGGCATTATGAAACACTGACGCTTTTCGCAAATTCCACCAAGATAAGGATTTTCTCCAGTTTCGATATCGCAAATGCTTTGACAATCAAGCCTCGGAAACTTTACGATCTCCTTCTCTGGTATGAAAGTGTTGACACTTGTTGACAATGCACTGAATACACTGTAACTGTTTTCTTCGAATTGTTCACAGATGACAAATAAATTGACAGGGTCTTGCGGGTTTTGTATCCAGTGAGAATACGCGTTCTCACACCCGAGGATTTTTTAAAGCTTTTCTCGGACACTTTTTTTGAAAGTTTACGGGGTTAATTAGTGATGCTCGCAGTTTGTTCCTTGTTTCTCATGCTCATGCGGGACTTACTCGCCTTAATTACATACGATTGTTTGATAATTACGTAGCACAAAAAGTGACAATCGCGAATATCGTGATCGCGATTCGTGACAATATTGTGACAATTTGTGTGTTTTTTTTTACTTTGACAATTATCTACACAATTATGTACACTTTCTACACCAATGACCAATCAGACCAATCTATACACTTACGACTCCGGTGAGTGAGGAAATGGATACACCCGCGCACCCGCGATTAGTCGTGATGTAAGCGACAGATGATATAAACAACGTCGAATGTCTAAATAAGCAAACAATTAAAAATCAATTAAAATAGTATAAAATGCCTCATTCTCCGGAATCTCTTAATGAACTGATTGCTTTGGCAAAGGCGAGTAACGTGCAAGCTTCTCACGGAGTTTTTCGGTAATTTACTTCATCATAAATTTTGTATATTTTTTTGAAAAAGTACGCGAATACTTGTGAAAACTATCTAAATATTCCTAGATTGTATGCAACAATTTTGTAGCAATAAACATTCGAGTTTCAGTCGTTTATCAATGTAAATTAGATAATTCGAAAATTTAGTCGTCAAATTTCATGTCTGGATTAGTTAATTTAAAAATTTGACTTTTGAACGTTCACACTTTCGAAGATGTTAATTTTAAGTTTTATTTGTCGATATTTTACAAGTTTTTATCATTTCAATTTTCGAGTTTTTGTATTTGGGTTAAAAAATTCCATGATTTGAATAAAAATTAAATAATTCTAAAACTTGAGTATTTTTCAAGCTTTTGGAAAAACATGATCATCAATGCAATTTCATAAAATAAACAATTGACTTGTTTTCCAGTGTGATTTTACAACTTTTGGAACTGCAAGTATCTCCTGAAACAATACATGCCATGCTCAGGCACATTTGTCTGCCGAAATCACATTCAAAGCAACAACAGATGAAAATGGAAATTGACTAGAGTCATTTAAGATAGAAACATGGAAGATATCCCATTTTTTGCCATTTACATGTTACTGGTTTGTGAAATTTATTAAATGCTCAATAACAAATTTACTAGTTTAACGCACTGCAATAAAGTACTGTTTAAACACATACATTCGTACTTGTAAATTTCCCAACTTATTATTTTTGTATTTTGAAATCTTCGGTTTGATTATTCGATTTATTAAATTATGGAATTTTTCAATTCGTATGTGTAGAATTACGAATTTTCTTCATTTCTAAAGCCGAGTTTTTCAAAATTTCAGTTGGAATCTAACAAATTTTAAGTGAAAGATTTTTAATTTGTCAAATCTGACTATGAGGTTTCAGCCTGAATTTTTTGAATTTTGAAACTGTTTTAGCATGCATTGTATTTGATTTTAATATTAATTACACAGAATTATAAGGTCACTGATTTGAATTACAGATTTGGGAAATAAAAAAGATTCGAGTTTAATTTTGGTATTGAAGTTTTGGTTGAAATTTATAATAATACAATTTTTAATTCCGATTTTCAAATTGACACATTTCGATTTTGAAATTTTTGAATTTCAGAATTCAACATTGCTGTATTCTTGCAATTTTGAATGTTATGGAAGTCAAAATTATTGTAGTCATTCAATTTAATTATTATTCCAAGATTGAACAAACTATAAAACATTGCGAATATTACAAATATAAAAAAATGAAACCGTAATAATTGACAAAAGCAATAGTATGCAATCATAGCACGAAAAAGTTTTTCAAATTCTGAGGCCATATTTTTTTTTGTAACGTTGGTAGTATTGATGTTCCCACATTACCGATGAAAAAAATTGATCCAACTCATCCAGCAGATGCAACTGCAAAAATATCAGCTGAAAACGTGTATGAATCAATCCCTTTAGAAATGTAATTTTCTCAACTTTGCAGTTTGTGTTTTCAATTTGATCAACGTAAAAATTACTGCGAATTCTAGGGCATTCGAGTAAAATAAAGTATTCCGATACTTTTACAAGTACACGTTTTATCAAAATTGTCCAACTTTCTCAGTTAAACTTTCCCAGTCGAACTTGGAGTCATCAAACTCAAGTCGTGAAACTTAAAAGTGTAAAAATATAAATCATCAACTTAATGTAATTCACCACATCATATTTTTTTGTCAATAATATTTCGCCGCGTGTTGAGCGAGATCATTTGCTTCTTCGTTTCCAAATACTCCTGCATGAGCTGTCACATACACCTAAAATTGGCAGAGTATGTAATAATAATTAGTAAATACAGAAATGGAAGTAAACATATCAATTAAAAAAAGTTGTTATGTACGCATAATTAAGTTTGTCTATTTTCCAGTACACATTCACAGACTTTCGCCATTTTTAAAATTATTTTTTTTGCTGAATTCAAGATTTCTGAAGAAAAAAGAATAAGGATTTAAAAACGGGAAGAAACTTTCCAGTTTTACTAAGTTTGGAATTTTTGGGGAATGATAATTCAGATTGAAAAAAAAATTGCAGTAATTTGAGAATCTAGCAATTCTGCCCCAAAAATTGATCATTTTTGAAGTTATTGAAAATTTATTCAACAAATCTTTTATTCGTTTATGTACGTATGCACATTTGAGAACGTAAAAATTTTGACAATGAAATGTGAAATTCCCAAAAAAGAAAAATCGATCAACTCCCCCCAAAAATGTGAAAATTCTACGTTTAAAGAAATTGATTTACTTGAAAATTCGCATTTTTTAGACACAAAATTGAAAAATTCCGCACAAAATTCCAAAATCTCAAAATCTGCTTTTAGAATATTTCAGTTTCAAAATTTGAGATTTTAAAATTGTTTGTAACGATATCAATGAACACAAAGTATTTATAAATAACTAATTTAAAGAAAATAATATATTCATAAGAATTTTTTCGAAATTTTGATAAAATTAATGGAAAAATAGGGGAGGCCCTCGTTATAATGATAGTATATTTAGTTATTCTTAAATATAAAATGGGAATGCAAAAAAACTGCTGATAAGCAAAATTTTACTATTTCGACTTCGTGGAACTTGTCAAATGCGTCGTCCATTCTTTGCAACTCCTCTTGATTTGCGACCGGTAGACCTCTGCAATTGACCCAGCCGTTTTGTCTCCATTTCGGCATCCAATCGTCCCAGCAATTTTTCAAAAATTGCGAATCCGAATGAATTTTCAATCTGGTCGCGTTAGATTCGTTGTAAACTATTTCGGCTGCTTCTATGGCAGCTTCTATTTCAGCAGTGTTATTGGTCTGTCGACCATAAATTTTTTTCGCGACATTTCTGTAATGATTGAAAAATAAATGTAATATTTGTTTTGGATTTGCAATTTTGGCGATGATTTTACGCAAATTACAAGTATATTTATTTTAAAAAATTAACAGAAAAAAAGAAGTTTTTCTGAAGGAAAAAAATATAAATTGAATAGTACTGAAAAACGACAAATTTTAAGATTTCTACACTAAGTTAAAAAAATTGTGGTATTTCGAGGTTTAAAAAAGTAGAAATTAAAATTCTTTAGTGAGAAAATTTGAAAACAGAAATTATGGAAAATTATCAAATTCAATTTGCAAATCTGTATTTTTGGTGCTGTTGATTTATAAAATGATATAAATAGTAAATACTACAATAAGAAATTCATGTGAAATTTTGTATAATACATGTACCTACAATTTTTGAGGGCCCTATAAAAAAGTTGCATCTTAATGATTCAAAAACAGAAATAAAAATAAAAAATTTCTGAACAAAAGTCCTGAAATTTGAAATAATGAAGTTTCAAAAGTTCTATTTTTTAATAAAAAAAAAGTTCTGTCAATTCTATAAAAAAAAATTCAAAGCCCATTAATTTATTAAATTGTAAAAATGTATGAACTATGTAAAAAAAGTCTTACAATGGATCATTTGGTCCAAACCAAACTCCAATTCCTGCAGAAGCTCCATACTGCCCATTTCCAATGCACGAACCTCAACAAACAAAATCAATAAAATTTGTGATGAATAAGAAAAATATTAACATGAACAAAAATACCGATGATAAAAAATATTAATTTCAACAAAAATACTAATAATACAAAAATATGAAGATAAAAATAATAACGACAATTAAAATATGTACTGAATAACGAAAATTTTTTCATTTTTATAATTTCCCTAATAAAGAATAGCATTACCATCAGTCCAAACGTGAGCCCATCCGAATTGATCAATATTAACCATTTTTCCGAATTGGTTTTCTGTGAACGAAAAAAAAAAACAATTTTAAATTGAAAAATTTTTCAAAATTATTTGCATTCTTTACTGCTGGAAAAATTAGGACTTGAGGCTACTGCTTTTCAAAAGTAAATAATTATTTCGTTTTTTGTTTTTCCAAATAAAAATTTATTCACTGAAATAAATGTTATGAAATTACCAATCTGAATGTTTTACAGATTCAGGTATTCAAACTTAGATTGGAATTTGTGAATTCTAGAATTTAAAAACGTGGAAATTTTAAATGTTATTTAAAAAAATTTTTAAGTTTGAATGAAATAAAAGAAAAATTATGAAATTCGTGTCTTTTGTTAAAAATACATCTTTAAAAAATTAATAATAAAATACAGTAAGTTGAAATAATTCAAATAATTTGAGCATACAGATTAAAAAATTGAAGAATTTAGAAATTTCAAGCATTAGATTGAGATGAAGTTTAGAGATTCACAAATTCAAAAACGAAAATAATTAAAATTAAAAACTCAAGATTTCTAAAACTAAGGCATTTTAACAGGTAAAATTTCAAAATTATAGAAATCTGGTTTTTTAATAAACAATTGTACAATTTCAAGTTTGGCAATTAAAAAACAATAAAAATGTTGAAATTTGCAAATTAAAGACCAGAATATCAAATCTGAGAATTCAAAAATATTTGAAATTGAAAATTTTGAAGTGTTGATATTTCCAAATTTCCAAATTTTGCTCTCTGAAGATATTGAAATAGCAGGAAATGCCACAAATTTTTAAAATTTTATAATCAAAAACCGAAAATTTAAACATTTCCGAAATTCAAAATTTTCAACCCTAAATTCCGAAATCTTGAAATCTCAACTTCCAAATTGTTTGTAATTTCGAATTTCTCTACTAAAAAGTGTAAAACTTCTGGCGATTTCTGATGTCTTCGCCTAAGAAAGCTAAAATTTACCCCCCGCTCCCCACGCCAATGGTTTGCAGAAAATGCGAAATATGGCATTGCAGCCAATTTCGCAATGGATGTAAAAATAAATAAAAACATGACAATTCCCAATATCAAAAGCACCAAAAAGGTTATAAAAATTCCATAATAAATGCGTAAAATTCGCAACTTTTAACGAATTCGGAAAAATCGATCAAAATGAAAAAATTTTCGATTATTTCCGATCTCGTGGAATTTCATTTCAAATAATTAAAATATGCGTCATTATTTCTAACTGCGTAGAATATGAAAGAAATCCCGAAAATACATCAATTTTCGATCAAATTGAAATTTTTGAATAAAATTTAAAGAAAATTGTTCGTTAACTTACTTCGGTAACGAGAGAATTATTTTCCGAAATCGGAGCGTTACAAAGAGAACATATGTAGAACTGGTCTTTACTAATCCTACAGCACTAATAAGTACAGTGCAATACTGTGACTCGAGAGTTGCGCGTTGAATGCGACCCTGTGACCTGAAAGCCGAAAGGGCCTTTTCTTTTCATCTAAGAATTTCTTACAGGTTGAATTCCTACCTGTGAAAGTATCGGTTTTTACCAGCTGAACAAAGAAATGAGAAACTTATTTCGAAATAAAGCAACTTTTCTTTTCTAACAGCGTTTGTGAAGAGGGAGGACAGTTTTTTTTCATGTTCGACGGACTCTTATGGCGATCAAAATCGATATTTTTTGATTTTCTTATTTTGAAATGTTTTTACTCAAAATTCAAATGTTTACTGGAATGTCCGAAGTATTTCGAAGACATTTCGAGTATTCAGAAATTCGAGGATTTCAGAATTCAGAAAATTCTTATATGCATTGCAATTGGAAAATTCGTAAACTGGAACAAATGGCGATTTTAATCAATTAATTTGAAATTCTTGAATCGTAGAAATTCCTGAAATAAGAATCAGAAAATTTTCAACATTCGAAAAATATGTGTATTATATTATATTTTTCATCGTATACATGCGATTTCGCAATAACTAAATAAATTTACGTGGTATAAGTAAGAAAGTTTTTACAATATATATATGCCATAATTTTTGAGAGAATTAATTGTTATTTGTATCGCCGAAATATCAAGTTCTATACATCCAAATTTTGGGAACTTCCAAGTCGATCAATTTAACGTACAAAATCTGAAATAATAGTTATATATTCAAAAATGACGATTTATTTACATGTTGAAAAACACGAAAATTGGGTAATTAAAAATCAAATTTACAAATATCAAGTCTTCGATTGTTGCCTTTTTAATTTTCTTTTTTGGCAATGCATTTTTTCTTCTCATTGACATTTTTACTGGAATTTTCGAATAAATACACGTCAAAATATTTTAATGCAGGTATGAAAATACCCCAACAATTGCTGTGAATCTATCGAATTTCCAAATTTATAACATTCGAACACATTGAATTCAAAATTCGAACCATTATTTTTGCAAGTTCGGATACTCAAAAATTACAGTTATTACACGTAAAAATTGTCTTATCGGCAAAATCGGAAAAGAAATATCAGAACGTTAAAAAATTACGAAATCTATCATTCAAAAATTTCAAGCTCGTTGACTTTTGAAAAAATCCAAAAATTCAAAAAATTCCAGAATTAAAATGTAAACAATTATTATTCAATCGATGAAATAGCTTGTCAATGGGAATTGATAATAATTTTTATGATGGAATAGATTTTTTCGATTTACCTATT
>JAPYZK010001762.1:0-17770 GCA_030522785.1 Platygaster equestris | reverse complement strand
AGATTTTAAAATCTTTAAATTCGAAATGTTTGCCTGCACTACTGTTTTCTGTCATTTTTATACTTGGAATTTCGCCATTTTCAAATGTCTCAATTCTGTGTTTTCATAATTCGTGATTTTCAGAATTTTCAATTTGATGCAAAATTTTTTTATTGCATAATTATAAATTGGTCAAGTTCCTGATTTTTTCGAATGAAGAAGATTTCAAAAATTTACATCTTCCGAGGTTCGAAGATTCGAATTTAAGAATTCAGATATCAGAAAATAAAAGACCATTAAATTTAACAC
This sequence comes from Platygaster equestris, assembly GCA_030522785.1. Lineage (NCBI taxonomy): Eukaryota > Metazoa > Arthropoda > Insecta > Hymenoptera > Platygastridae > Platygaster > Platygaster equestris. The sequence continues at coordinate 17,482 of JAPYZK010001762.1, read as the reverse complement.
TTGTGTGTTAAACAAAAATTGAATAGTCTACACAATAGAATTTATCGAAAGATGTAACAATCTACACAGTAAAATTTGAAATTTCTAAAAATGCACAACTCGAAAATTTCAGTTAAGGAACTTCAAATTTCCGAATTTCGGACCAATTCGCAATTTTCAAAATTTCCGATTCATTTTCAAATTTTCAAATTATACAATTCCAAATTCATCAGGTTCCTAATTTTTCGAATCCCAAAAATTTCAGAAATTTACATCTTTCGAAGTTCGAAGATTCAAATTCCGAAAATTCATAAATCAGAAATAACATTTCCATAAAATTTACACAGTTGGTGATTCACACGGTAAAAATTACGTATCGAAAAATTAAACACTCTACACCATAAAATTCAAAAATTCCAAAAATGCACAAGCAACTCGAAAATTTCAGGTCAAAAACTTCAAATTCCCAAACTTTGAACAATAAACGTAAAAATTTAAAGTTTACAAAACCGTGGATCTTAAAATTTAAAAATCAACAAATCGAAGTTCCAAAGAAATACAAATTTAAATTCTCAACCTAAGAAATCTCAAAATGTAAAAATCTGGGATCTAAACTAAAAAATGTCTACAAATGATTCAAATTAACAAATCGTAAATTCAAGATCCAAAATTCAATCGTCAGAATTTTCGAATTCAGAACTCCAAAATCATCCAAAACCAACCTTCTTCCTTTTTTAATAAACTTCATCATGTTCCCCTCTCCATATCTCAAACTCCCTTTATCTCAAAAACACAAACAACCAACTTATGTCATTCTTCCTGTCAACCACAGTCACCGCGAATAGATTTACCAAAGTTTTTTAGCTGTACGCCAGATCTGTGACACGAGGCCTCATTAGAGCGCGCGCGCTAATTAGCATAAACGCCAACTATCGATGTAGATACAATGGATTACGGTTGAAGCGGTTAAAGTAAACGTAATCCGCGCAGTGACCAAAGCGGAATCAAAGAATAAGTGGCGCTGTACCCCTTTTTAGATGCGGTATCTCCGTCCCAAGGAAAGTGTAACGGCGATTGTGTCAGAGAAGAGAGAAACGAAAGTGCTCGCGGGATTTCCGACTCGCCGCATTTTTTTCGAGCGCCTTTTTTGCCGAGGTTTTTGGTTCGTTAAGAAAACTCTCTATCAATCGAAAATAATGGAATTCGTGAGAGGTACAGGTTTTTTTCAGAGCGACTTTCTTTGTTCTAGAAGAAAGGTTTCGGGACTACAAGTGTGCTGGTTTGAGGAGTTCAAGTGGTTTCAGAGAAGATTCGTAGATTTAGGAGATTGAGGAGAATTTTTTTGGTTTTGATAAATAAAGATGAATTTCACCCAAATAAAGATTTTTTATTTGGGTGAATTCCGAAATTCATGTATGCATCTTTGAATTTCAGAATATAGAATGTATTGATCTTGGAACATTTTGACATCCAGAATATGTACTTTGAAAATCGAAGAAATCTCGCAGATTTCGAAAATCTGACGATTCTCGAATTGAACGAAATTCGTCACTGTCAAAAAATTTTTCGCAAGCTCTATCACTAATTTACGACTCGAACAGAAGACAGTTCCAGCCAAAAACCTAGTATCAAAAATTAAATGAACGTCTGACAAAACGCTCGAAAAATAAAACTTTTTCTCTCAAAAATGCAGCCATCGGGAAACATCGAGCTTTGCAAAAACTTTAACGATACATGAATCACCCTTTTTTGCAATGGCTCGGGCACGAAAAAACATTCATCAGGCGTGATTTATATTGTCGTAAATGCCTAATTAAGATGAAACTCGGTATCTATTTCGTGGAGAGAGGATCGAGAAGATTTGATGAAACATGAAAACTTCCTCCAGTGTTGCCAGATCGGTGATTTTTCCATCAAAATTTAATTATTTTTATTCTACACGTAAAACTTTTAATGAATTAGCTAGAGTATTTAGAGTTTTGTAATTAGTGGAAGAAAAATGTTAATTTCTATTTCAGAATCTTCGTTTCTTTTTTTTTTTTTTTTTTCAGTGACTTTCGACAAAACTTTTTTTGGTTTAAATGGAAAGTTTTTTTAGGTTTACATTTATACAAAAAAAATATCAATATTTGGACTCATTAAATATTTTTCGAATTTTTTGGAAACTTGAAGAATTTTTATGAAATGTCTAATGATCTCATAAAATTTGAAAATTTTGGAGACAATACTGCAGAAACATATCGGTCAAGATTTTGGTTACCAGTAAAATTGAAGGAAAAAACCTATGAAATAGTTTAAAATTCAACGAATATTAACGTTTTTACAATGACTGAACATTTTTGCGAATAATGAGAAATTTTTTGAATTTTCAAAAAGTTTCGTAAAAGTAAGGACCAGGAATTTTTCGTAATTTCCAGAAAAAGTTCAATTTTTTGCCGCTGAGTTCATACAATTTTCGAACATTCATTGTGAGTTCAAGAAAATTCTCAAAAAATCAGCAAAATTACTGAAAATTTCAAATACTGTACAATTTCAAAACTATTCGTAAACTATCACAATTGTTCGTCAAAACGTCGGAAAATTCCTGTTAATGTTTGCAAAAGTCATGAAAAATAGTTAGAATCGATCAAAAAATTCTACAAAATGATAAAAAAAATCAAAAATAACATTGTTGCGAATAGTGAGGAATTTTTGAATTTTATGAAAATTTCTTAAAAATAAGGCCCAGGAATTTTTCGTAATTTACAGAAAAAGTTTCGACTTTCTGCTGCTGAGTTACACAAAAATTTCAAACATTGATTGTGAGTTCACGAAAATTTTCAAAAAATCATCAACATTGCTAAAAATTCTAAAATCCTATATCATTCCGAAAACGTTCGTTAACTATCAAAATTCTTGGTAAAAACGTCGAAAAATTCCTGCCAATGTCTGCAAAAATCATGAAAAATGGTCAGAATCAATCAAGAGTAGATTCTAAAAAATGAAAAAAAAAAACTCAAAAACATCTCGAAATTAAATGATCCTCGAAAATTTCTTTAAATTCAAAAAGTATTATAAAAAAGAACCTCACCCCCTGAGAAATTCTCAATAATTACGTAACTTCCCAAAACCCTACAAAATTCTCCCAAATTCCTGAAAAATTTCTCAAAATCCTCAAAAAACGCCCAAAGATCGCCAAAAACCACTCAAAAATCCCCAAAAACTCGAGAAAACTCTCCCTAAATCATCTGGCAACACTGAGCCCATCGTTTTCTCTTCTCGATGATGATAATTGAATGTAAGAAAACGCGGTTCGCAAAGCGCCGAATGAGAAGAAAACGAAACAAAGAGTGAGTGATGCAATTCGGATGATTGAGATTTATGTTTGCGCGGTGAGCACGTGTACTTTCGGTTTCGAAAAATCATCGTATTCGGTTAATTATCCGCTGGAAAAAGCATTGCTCTTTCCCGGTAGCTCGTTTTATCGAAAGAATTTCTCAAACGCGAGGCATTACGGATTCCGAAATCGAAAATGCGCGCCCTCGTTAGGGCATTATGTATCGTTGCAGAAACGGCATCGCAAGATAAAAGGTCGATCCTTAATTAAAGTTAATTTAATTAACGTCACGGGCTCGATCGCACGGGGATTTATTAATATGGTTTCGTCATTTCGATGTGGAGATTTTATGAATTAAACATTATCACTCAGGATTTATCACGATTTGATTACTTCGCTGAGGACGCGAAGTTCATTGAGGTTTCTCGAGGGAGTTCGTGATTGACAAGCTGAGAAATGTCAATGTTTCGATGTTTTTCAGTGAGCTTAATTCAGTTTTTTCGGCGTGAATGTTTTTTTCATTATCATCAATATTTATTGAATGATGAGTTATTTATTTATAAAAAAACGTTTTACTGGACGAAAGTGTAAGTGAAGTGAAAATGTGGTTGAGTTTTGCAAAATAATGTGAATTAATTTGTTCTTTTTCGACAAGAAAAGGAACATTTTTAAGCATCATTGAATTTCTGATTCTTAAATCCTAAGAATTTGAAAAAGGGTACTTGAAAAATAACAAAAAATAGAGTGTCACTTTTTTCAATTTTTGAATGAAAAAATATAGATCTACAACGTTAAAATTTTCAAAATATGAAAATTTTTCATTTTAGAAATCTGAGATTTGTAACAGGACACTTCGGAAATTGCAGAAAATTAAATTTTACTCCTTTCAGTTCTGGAATCGAAAAAATATATTTTTAAAGTTTGAATTTCAAAAATCCTGGAATTTTAAGTTTAAAAATTCCAAGAATTGGAAATACATTTATTGCTCGACAAGTAATTGAAATTTTAATGTATAAATAAATTAATTACGAAGTCCGGAAAATCATTCAATCTATTTTGGGTGTTCTGTGAAAAAATTGAAATGTTTGAAGCTTCTGAAGCGAGGAAAATATTATTATTTATGTATAGTTTTTTTCGAAATTTTAAAAGTAGCTCATTTTTAGGGAACTGTATGGTATCCTTTTCAAGATTTCCACTAATGCTGAATCACAAATTTCTTTTCTTTTTTTTTTGAAAAAATATTCCATCACGTTGATTTCGATTCAGAACTCAAATAAAAATTACATTCCCCATAAAATTTTCTCAAAAATATTTATCAAGACTGCAGACATCCATAAAATTCGAAAATGATCGTCAAAATCACCAAAAACCTTCAAATGCATTAAGAAAACATGATCTCTTTGTTGGTTCATCTTTAGCATTATTTTTTTCAGCGGAATCTATTTACGTAAGAGGATTTTTTTCAAGTAAATATATGTCTTCGTAAGTTATAAAAATGGAAAATTCTCGGATATCAAAATACAACAAAGTGAAAAAAATTCATCATCGACATTTTAGATTCGTACTAATTTTCATGTTATGAAAATTCCGTAAACGTCGAGCTGTGAGAATTAATTATAACTGTAACTAAACATTCAGTCAAATTCAATTATTTAATTAAAAATCTGTCGAAACGAGAAATTACTTTTATCTTTTACAAAACGTAAACTCTTTACAATACTCTTTACAATCTGATTTCCTGAATGTTGAAGAAATCTCAAAACATTCACTTTCGCACAAATTTCCGTCACTTTTGATGCGACAAGACATTTTGCTGAATAAGTGATAACAAAATATTTTTTTATGATCATCTGCCCCAAGAAATTGATAAAGTTCGAAATTTACTGAATAAAGTTTCAATATAAAACTTAGATTTGAAACTAAATCTAAATTCGTATCACATTTCAGACGAACCAAAACATTGACACATTAAAAACAAAATGAATCTAATTTGTTGATATTAACCAATCATCTTCGAAAAAAATTCAAATAATCAAAAAATCATCTCCACTTTGATTAACCAAATTCTTCGATACTTCATTCCTAAACAATAATCCTCATAAATGATAATTTCTACTAGAGTTCAAACATCATTCTAGTCTATGAAAAAATTCAACGAACGAATTTTCTAAAAAATAATCATCATCACATCATCCTCTCAATCCATAACTAATAATATCTCTAACCACCCCTTCAAACGCCCTCCACAAATTTTCTCAATTTTCGCAAAACGCTCCTCCAAGTCTGAATAATTCAACCAAAGCCCCCCAAAACATGTCCATCATAAATCGAACCTCTCGTACGCAAACAAAAAAGCCCCATAAACCTTCGCCAAGTTTCCTCATCCGTCCCCGGCGAATCATGCATTTCCAAAATCAAACACAAAACGTATTCCACGTCCCTCGCCCGACCAAAAGAACAATTTCCTGTACACCCACCCGTCCCGACTTCCGCGACGTTCGAGAACTCGAGAAATCGCAAAATACAAAACGACTAAAAACGATCTCAAAAAGTAACTCACGTCATTGATGGATATCGTGTACGGATGCAGACGGTGCGCGAAATCCAGTCCGTTCCTCATGTTTCCATCATTACGATCCAGGAAATTCTCTCGATGACGAAGGATTCATGAAAACGTGTTCACTGGTCCAAGGTCCGTCGCGTTCGAATACCCAAAATCGAAAAAACAAAAAAAAAATACCGACCGGCCGATAAAATTCCACAGAAACTCGATGAAAAAAAACTCGACTTTTCCCCAAATTTCCCGGCTTGCTTCCCGTATCAGCGACTTCTCACTTCACTGAAAACAAATTGCTTTCACTGTTCGGTAATTGGACCGCGACGAGCTTTTTGTCCCTTTCCCTACTTTGGACACCGAAAAGCCCGAAATTTTGGGGTCCTGATTTTGTTCACTGGACTAACGGTACACGAAATGATCGCGGACGAGCAGCAGAGCGAAAAGCGCGTGATTACCGAGCCGAGTTCACATTTTCGTAATCTTTCGCGATGTGGAAACGTTCGAAAGGAAGAAAAAAAAGAGAAGCACTGATCGAGTCAAATGAAAACTCGTGGAAATTCGTTAGCTTCGCGTGGAAATCGCTTGGTTCATCAAAAGGTTTACGAGTTACGAAAGTGGCAATTTACTGATGATCGAATGATCTTTTGTTTTAACCGGTGAATCACCCGACGATTGCGAAAGCGCCGTTAAAAAAATTTGGATCGAATACTAGAACAAACGAGATTTTTGCAAGCGTGAAATTATCCCCCTACGAATGTTCTAAAAAACCACTTAACGACGTAACTGTATTTTCATGACGAGCATTGTGTGTGCTTTGGGATGCTTTTTCGGGCGTGAAAATAATTGAGAAAATTGTTCCCGCAAAGGTAAAGTGTGACGAAACGGGGATTTCAACGCTGCAGCACGTAAGAAAGTCACATTTTTCAATACGCTCTTTCGATATCCACATAAACGTGAGGGAAAAACTGGATCCAACAGACAATGAATAAACGACCGTTACGTAAGGTGCCAACAATTCGACACATTGATGAATCGCAGATAAATGAAGAACCCGACAAAAAAGCCCCAGCTAATCTCATTTTTCAAAAAAATGGCGTTAAGTGGTTCTTCCAGGAAATCACGAACATAATAAATAACAACCGATTTTCACGAAATTCATCATCGAAACCCGATTTCCGAGCCGATCCAAAATTCCCCGAAAAATGGAAAATTACAACTTTCCATAACTCACGATCGAAAAAAAAAAACCTCCGATTATCGCCGTGATTCATAATTCAAACATTTCCAGCTTTATCGCAAACGTCGCGCGCATAAACTGTCATTTGAATCGTGGCATTAAAATTTTATAACCCCTTTTTTTACCCTGAACTCCGTGATTCGGTTTTTCGAAGTCCAAAACATCGTGCGTAAACAAGGCCCCAAAAAATCGGACTCACCTCGTAAAAAATAGAAAAAAAAATATCTTTCCAATAATTCAAAAGCACTCTCAAATCGACACGCGGAAAAACGAAAGGGAAAGGGAAAAGCTCCGGGGGGCCGAAAATCACACACCGATTATTCCGTTGAACGACTCCCGGGACATGTTGGCATCGGGCCGAGAAACCGGTAACGCGAAGGGACGTGTTTTGTTTTCTTTTTTTTTTTCGGCGATCGATTGGCAGGAGCCGCGGTAATGGAAATTAATGCGAATACGCGAGCGGACTTGGTGTAACTGCGGCCCACGATTCTCTTCGTCTTCGCGGCTCACCTGCGGAGGTGGGGAAATTCTCGAGAGAGGGAAACTGGCCGATTCCGCGGAGAGAGAGAGGAAAAGAGGCCCCGGGGACCAGTCGAGCAAGGAGAGGGGGAAGGGGGAGGGGGAGGCCACGGGGCCCGATTTTTCGTCCAAGTCCAGCGACCCTTTTTCCGCCCCCGCGATGTCTGCACGGGTCCTCGTGGGTTGCGTCACGTTCGGCTTCTGCGAAAGTGAAAAAAGGAGAGATTCCAGCTTTCGGTAGAACGTGGTTGTGTTTTTGGATTTGGGATTCAAGGGAGGATTTTGGAGGATTTTTTGTTATTGGATAATGTGCCAATTTCTGGATGTCGATAATTCCGAAAATTTTAATTTGTGTCCAGCAATTTCCGAACTGACCGATTTTACGATGTTTTGTTTTTTATTTTAGTATATTCAGATTTGCAAATATAAATTAGTGAAAGATCAAGTTTCTGTATAAATTTGAATGATTTTTGAATGTAACACTTAATTTATGTATTTTTCAATTTCGTATGCACGGAAAGAAAAAACGTTTGAAATCTAAAAGGCGGTTCGGTTTGGAAAATCGCTAGATTTTATAGATTGCTCTATTTTTTTTTTAATTCTTCAAGTGAAATTTTTACGCAATATTTTCAACTCGTCTTAAGTCGGTGAAGATTTAAAAATTTTCGAAGTATGTAAATGAAGATTCTGATTCTATAAAATTCTGTCGACACAAAATTATTACCCTGACGACGAGATTGCAACTTTCGTGGGTTGCAGGTTTATAAAATTACTTAAATTTTTTAAATTCTGAGAGAATTAATAATAGCATAGTTACTAACATTTTCACCATTACGAAATATTTTTAAAAATCCTGAAGTTTTCAAAATTTCTAAATTTACGAAATTTTCGATGTTTGACATTTACAAATGTTTTAGGTTTAGAAACATTGTATAATTTTTCAAAATTGTCACAATTTTCAGAACGATTTCTGAAACTTTTCAAATTATCGAAATTTCCAAAAATTTTAAAATATTAAACTGAACACATTTTTGCAAATCTTTGATTTTTTGAATGTTCCTAAATTTTCCACATCTTCATGTCCTTGAAAATTCACGAAATTCGTAAAATTTAAGCAATTTTTAACAATAACGAAATTTTTCAAATTATTTCGATTCTAAGAAAATCTCAAAATCTGCGATTTCACAAAATTATTAAAATCTTGAAATTTACGGAAGTTTTGAATTTTTCAAAATCTTTGGATTTCGATATTCTTTCGGATTTTTAGTTTCGTCGTGATATTAGGAATATGTCAAATTTACTGCATTTTTCAAAAATTACAACATTTCAAATACTCTCACTATTCCAAATTCTGGCGATTTTGGAATTTTCGAAATTCAAGAATTTCGGTACTTAGAAGTTCGAAAATCGTAAACTTTTTATAATCTTCGAAGTTCTGAAAGTTTTGAAAATTTGACAATTTTGAAAGTACTGAAATTATCAAGTTTCGAAAAATTATGAAGTTTCGGAAATTTTAAGTGTCTGCAATTTTCGAGTTTCCAAAAATTTAGAAATATTCCGAATTTTCACAGCTTCGAAAATTTTGGATGTGTCGAAGATTCGTTTCACCACCAACAATCAGATAATAACATGACAGTCGCCAACGGACAGTAAAAATCCATATTTTCTCACCATAAAATGAACATTATTCGGTCCCTCCAAAACACCCCTAATTTCATATACTACGTGCGACCCTGAGCCCAAAAACACACATGTATTCCTCGGATAAAAACACGATACCAATCCAAAGCCAATAAAATAAAAGTCCATATTTCTTAGCCACAAATTAAAAACGTTCGAACCCCCTAAATCACCCCAAATTTCACGTAACACGTACGCACCTGGGCACAAACAACACACATTCATTTTCATAGGTCACAGGAGCAGTAAACACATCAAAAAACAAACACAGTCAATTCCAGTTCAACACTTCCGCGGAAAACAAATTTTGTTACCGCGGTCAGCAACACATGAAAAATCATGAAAACCCTATTACCTTTATGCTTCTTTTAGCGGCGTAACTCTCTCTCTCTCTCTCTCTCTCTCTCTCTCCCCCTCTCTCTCCCGCTCGCCACTATCGCTGTCACCGGTAACCAGCATCACTCAGCGCGTTGTCAACTTTCACCCATGTTGACAGCGACGGCGATGCACGAATGCAAACACATCATGGCCGCCGGTTTTTTCATTGAACGACACACTCTGAAACGTGAATCCCGCATTTTCTCGGTCGGAAATGACACTCGAGTTGGCACGTCTCGAAGGGGGAGCATACTTGAATCCGCGAAAATAGTTCGACAAAGGTTTTGCGCGACGAAAAAAGACGGGAAATTCGCGAAACATACGAAGCCAATCCGAATCCGCGCGACTCTCACGTACGACTGACGCACACTACCACGCAGGGACTGCAGGCGCGGAAGCGGGTGCGCGTCGACTGTCGGTATTGGGTTCGGATTTGTACCGACGTTCGGCCCGGGTCGCTACAATTGTCGTTATTTTTGCGTTGTTATTGCAGTTTATTGTACAGTACGGAACGGAGTACCAGTTTTTGTACTTTTCCGTTTTCAGTTTCGCAAGTGAGTACGAATTCTGTATCTCTAACGTGACACAAACGAGACAATTGATTGAGTTTTTTTGAAAGCTTATTTTTAATAAAAAGTAATCAGTGTTTTAAAATTTATTGGTTAAAATTTTGAAAATATTCAACATTTTCAAGTTCCTTGAAATTTGCATAATGTTCATAATTTACGAATTTTACAAAATTAAAAAAATTTTTTAAATCTCGTAAATTTTATAAATCTCAGTCATCTCCGAAATTGACAAGTAAATAAAGATTGTCGAAATCCTCAAAACTGTGACAATGCTCAATAACTTGAAAATTGCCTACAGTTTCAAACATTATAAAATACGCGAATTTTCTACAATTCTCAAAATTTTTAAATAGATAGTGAATTGTTTGTCAGAATAATAAGAGTCAAGAAAATTTACTGAACTCCAAAATATTCCCCCATACAAAAATAAGCATCAATTTTGAAAAATAGTCTCAAAAATGAATTCTATGGCGGTTTGGAGGGTACGCAACTGAAACTGAAAGTATTATGTAAATATCTTCCTCGTCTCAAAACACAAAAACGGCCCTAAGTACAAAAAAATGTGTGCTCACCTTAATTTCTTTACACAGCAAGTGACTCGTATTTATTTTGGATGCTTGCATAATGAGTAACCTTTAATTGGTACGTACGTCAAGATGTAATTGTTAATAGAACTTTCGTTCGAATCATTACTCATTACGATTAGGTAATTTTTTCGTTCCAGTGATTGTATTAGAAAGTCCCAATTAGAACTATCTCATTGAGAATTTGATAATTGCAAGTAATTGATCACACGTTGACACGTTGATTAATTAATGGCCACCTTAAGAAACTGTTTTCTCAAAACGAACTATGCGCCATTTTTTTTGGTCTGGACAATTTTTTGATGATTCAACTGACAAGTTGAATCATCGAAATATTTTACCCCGAGTTACAGGGCATTAAACTAATGCATATTTTTATTCTTTCTTAATTTTCACACATTTATAGAATTTAAAAAAAATTATTATGTAACGGGGATTTCGAAAATAAATCAAAATACTGGAATTTTTTACCGTACGAGTAAAAAAATTTGCCTCTGTATTAATTGTAGAATCGTAATTAATTAAAATATATTCATAGATTTTTGAAACTGAAAATGTATTGCAGGAATTTTCGTAAATTCGGAATTATCCTAATTTTTCATAAAATTAGGATAATTTCTTATTATTCTATGCAAATTATTTTATGAAAGTTATAAACTATGATTACATTATTTAATATTTTATAATGTTTCTTTATGTTTCATTATGTCGTATTATGACTGAGTGAGGCAATGCAATAATGGTATGTAATAATAAATTACGTTGGAGAATAATGATATGATATCATAAGTACTCATTATTATTCATGATGATATTCATCGAGAAATGTTAGGCTTCAGTGTTTAGAATTTTTCAATGTTTTAGAAAAGGTTAATGATAACTTTTACGTCATTCAAGAATTATTCTTAAAGAAATGCATTTTTTATTATGAAATGTATGTTTTTTTCGCCAACGTAATTATTTGCAATTTGAATTAACTTTTTGAAATTCATTCTACAGTCTCTGGTTTCGATAAAACTGTATGAAAATGCCATTCACTCAGTAAAAGAGTGAGAGTTATTCCATCAATGATTATTTACGAGTTATTCATGAACAACACAAAATCGATCATTTTTCGTCCATAAAATGCTGAAACAACCATGTCAACTACCAATAAAATTATTCAAATAAAGCTATTTCATGGTCCGTTAACCATCATAAAATACAAATATATCGATGTATTGTTACGATATCTCTCTAAAATTCGTTGTCTCTTGTTATGACATGTTTCTCGAACAAATAGCGACATTTTATAGGGAATTAAATAAATGTTTTCACGGTTAATACATCAAATTTTTTACTATAGTAAAAAACAATATAATATGCTTCCTTAAATTTTTAATGACAGTCGATTAATTCGTAACGTACCAAAATTGAAAATTTCTAAAAATAAATTGCTTTCAAAAAAAAAAAAAAATCATCAAAATAAAAATTGGAAAAAATGCTTCAATATCAACTTAAAAGTTCTACACAATTCAGAAAAACCTTTCTAAATATCCTGAAATCTTTAAAAAGTCAACAAATTTTCCAAACACTTCTAACGAACCCTCGATATCAGCACAAAAAAATTCTGGAAACTCTGTTCTTATCTAAACAGCCTCAAAAATGATACAAATCATTCGACATCTGGTGGAAAGATTCCCAGACCCCCTGGCAGCACTGATTAGACTATTAATAATCTCGAAAATATGTCATTACGAAAACAACCCACAAATTCTTGCCCTGGAAGAATCCTGAAAGTTCAAGAAACTAGTATTTTTTCGCATCACGTGGCCTTGCAAACTTTAAAAATCACTTGAAATCAAAAGTCGGGTTTTTCAGAATGACGAAAGTGCGTTCATTTTTGCCGGACTCTTAGGGATTTAAAACCCGTTTCGTTCCGGAGCGTCAGACTTTGAATCCCAAAACGATAAAGTCCGAGATTGTCTTTGAGATTTTATTCAGATTCCAGAGTTTCAACCAAGACGTCAATTAATAACAATGCTCGATGTTCGAAAAAATTTTTCTGACTAACGATCGATCGAATTATGATCAAAGAAACTCGGACAGCAAATGGAAAATGGCGCCAGCTCGTTCGCATTTCTTCCACCGAAGAATTTCTTTGAGGGGATAAAAAACTTTTGTTGCAGGAAAAAGAAGGTGATCTATTTCAGAGATAAAGGATCGAAAATGTAGCAGTCATGTGGAAGTTGAAGGATTTTTGCAAATGACAATATAATTCTTTTTCAGAAATTTTTTGTGGGCGATTCTATACAGAATTTCGAATGAAATATTACATGTTTCGTGGGTTCAATGACGAATTTCGGAGTAGTGAATCATAGATTTTTGAGCTTACACATTTTCAATTTTTCGACTTCTCGAATTTTAAAATTCTCAAATTTCCTGACTTACGCTCGAATTTTTGTCCAACCAAATTCGAATAGCCAAATTCGCAAATTCTGAAATCGAAAAAATGTGGAAATATGCATCCTCAAATTTTTTGCTCAAGTCTCCAAATTCGAATCATTCGGAACAGATGATTATTCGACAGTCAAATTTCAATGATTCATTATTTTCCGAAACATGAAATTTATACATTTTTTTCATCAATTAATATTCACTGATTGAAATAGGTACCAAAAATTCACTGATTGCAAATGGCTGAATCCTACATCTTGCCATCATTAAACAGTCTCTAAAAATCAGTTTAATTCTACACCTCCAAATTTCTATAGTTTCGTCTCACCACACCTGGAGGTATCAAAAAAATCGTACAAAACAAATAATTGGTTTTTTATGGTTCTTCCCGGATTTTTCAAAAAACCGATCTCGAAAAATCGAGCAAAAAGAAAAAATAAAGGGAGCTATTAGAAATGCACTATTAAAATTGGAAATCACGAAAAATTTCGTCAGTTCGTCATATGTCAGTAACTTTTAGTTTTGAAAAAATCGAAGAATTATAAAAACAATCAAAAATCAATAAGAAGAAACAGAATGAGAATACACTCAAAAAATTGAAAAATTAAAAAAAATAAAAATAAAAACACTGAAATAAAAAAAGATGGAAAAAATAAAAATAGTTGTTAATTTAAGAGATTTGAATTATTTGACACATAAAAATCATTCAAGAATTTTGAAAAATCTAGAAAATCGTAAACATAGGATAATACAAATGTTTTAAGAAATATAAAGGTATTAAAAATTGTAAAAATTTCCGAAATGTGTAACACATCTTTTTGAAAAAATGGAAAATTTTGGAATGTTCAAAAATTCGTTCATTTCGAAAAACTCGAAAGTTTAAAAAAATTCATTGATATTGAAAAATCAGACAAACTTGAAAATTACGAACATTCCGAAGAAGTTCAGAATTCCGAAGAATTCAAAATTTTCAAACATGCTGAGAAATTGCGAATCCGGTACATTTTTAAGGTTTTTGGAAATTTCAGATTCCCACTTTTCCTAATTTCTTTCAGATCGATTTTCAAAAATTCGTGAGTTTCGAAGATCGGTTTCCCCAAAAAATCGAGAAAAACCTTAAGAAACCAGTCATCAGTTTTCTACGACCAAAATTTCCCCCCTTTCATTGTCAATAATTACCCTCCAAACATAACGTCCCTAATTAAATAACAAAAGCGCAATTAGTTCCCACCTTCTGTCCCCAAAGAAACCACTTTTATCCGTTCTCACGGCGTCACATTACGCAATTGACAAGTCATTAACGAATTACACGGCGCTTGACGCTTTACATAACGCGAAAACGAAACAAATCAAAAGAGACGTCATCGGGTTTACGCGAAATGATTCAATCGTCTCGTGAAATCGTTCAGATTTTGTTTTCCTTTTTTTTCACTTCGGATTAGGCGCGACTCCGTAACGCTGTTCCTGCTCCGATCGAGCGAACCAGAAATCGTGAACCTGATTGGAAAAGCCGAAGAAGGCGCGCGGACTCGTCGATTTTATTTCCAAACAAAGCGATTCGCATTGGCGGATATTTCGCAGGCATGAAATTGTTGCACGAAAAATGTTGCAAAAGTATTCGGGGCTTTTAACGCGCGAACGAGTGCCTCGTTACAGCGAGATGAAAAGTAAGGGGAAGATAGATTTCGCGATAACGCGTCTTTTAGAGCAAAGTACGCCGATCCGGGGTGAATTAGGGAAATGATTAGGCGTTCGGTAATCGGGTCAGTGAGACCTGTTCTTTCTTGCATCTGCTTCCACATTCTTGCGCAACTCCGCGATTTCTTTTTTCTTCCCCGGGATTTTCAGATTAATTAGAGTCAGAGAGAAACGAGGAAAATTTATGAATAAGCGGTGGAACTTTCGTTCATGGTTCTGTCGTTGATTGTAATGACTTTTGCGAATTTATGAGTGAAAATTGGATATAGAATGACAGACTCAAAGACATGAAAAAAAGAGCGAGACATTTTACAATTTTTCTCTAACGAATCTGGACGAATCGGTGTCATTTTTGTGACTTGCGATTTTTTGGGAATACATTGAAAACATTTTTGATTAATGGTCAAAAGTTTTTGAAGATTTTGACAAATTTGGGGAATTCGTAGAAATTTCGTATTACGTAGATTCTGAAGATCATCAAGAATTTGAGATTTGTTGACTCCGTTTTTCAAAATTATCAAATTATCAAAAATTATCGAACATTTACAACTTTTGGAAAAATTCGTGACTTCGTAAGAATCTGAAATGATTGAGGAGAATTTTCTTGAACTTACGTTATTTTTGAAAAATTATACTGCGAATTTTCAAATTTCTAAGAGTTTATGAAAATTGTAGCAATCATCGTTTTCAAGTTCAAAAGTCCTTCGGAAATTCATAATAACTGGAAAATGATACCCAACAATTTTCTTGAACTGATAAAAATGTTCCAATTTTCTCATGATCTCTGAAATTTTTTCATTCTCACATCACTTTTACAAAGTCCTTTTCAAAAATTGAAAATTATCCAAACTTTCCAGATTTAAAAAAAAAAAAAAAAAAAAAAAACGCACAAATCATACCAGATATCCTTCATGCATTCAAATCACGAAATAATCCATAACTTCATACTTCGAAAATGCGTCACTAAATCACTCGATTCATACGAATTACACAACTTCAAAAATAACGATTTCAACGAAATCAGCGATTTTAGACTCGAAATTCACCGAAGATAACAACGAAATTTGTGCTTGTAATCAATCCAACTAATGTAACGTCAAGCGTGTCTATATTAAAAAATCGCTAGCTCATAAATTGTTGATAGAGCGGTTCAAGTGTCGCGTTTTTTTCCCGCCATACATCATCCCATCGTAAAAAATGAATTTTGACGATTCCTCAAGTTTAAGTAACGATGGCTCGTAAAATTCAGAGTGTGGTGGGAACATTAAAATTCATTAGGTTCGAGGTCGTCGATCTTTCCCGTGCCTCCAAGTGCCCACTGGCGAAATTATTAAAGCGTTCTTTTTTCGAGGAATGAAGTCATCAGGTGACTTTTCAAGTGAAATTCTGCTGTCTTCAATTTATTTTTCCCTGCTTGGTCTTCCTTTTTTTCCTTTTCCTTTTTTTCATCTCCTCCTTTTTCTCCTTCGCGAGAATCTCTGCACTCGCCGCAACATGAATATTAATCACAATCTTTCCCGTTCGTTAATTTCATATTCCACATTCGTCTTTGTACACAAATTTCGTTTCGCCGAAAAGCGTTTTAGCATGTTTCGAAAGATTTTTCGGCCTCCGCGTGATTACTCCGATTTCTTGGTTTGTTGAATCGAAAAGGGGGTTTGTTTGCACGAACTTGAACGGGCACTAAAAGACCGAACGGTAATGACCCACAAAATTCAGTGTCATTGACATCGGGCACCCTTAATTGACGACGCTTCCATGAAGAATTAATTAAAAAATTATGCACCGGAGAGGAATGAAAAGCCTGTTTACGCGATTGATAAAGCGATTATTTTTTATTCTTTTCGAAGGGTTATCCTCTGCGTGATAACTTTCGGGAATGTCGCAGCCTCGGAAATTCTACACTGAGGATAAATATCCATTTTTTATTATCCACAATGGTTTTCGAAAAATAAACAAGAACGTACGTACTTGTCACTTTCAAGTCATGAGTCAAAAACGGAGATAATTCAATTTTCTGTCTACATGTATTACCACCCAAGATTCGCGGATAAAACGTGTTTCCCCTGCGCACCTCTCTTTCAAAAAAAAAAAATCCCCTTTAAATCCTCGCCCCCCCCCCCCCCCCCCATATAAATCGCTCTTTACGCGTTTTATAATGTCAGGAGCATCCGAATAATGAGGGCCAATAAAAAAACTCATTGCGTCATTCGGGAACGTTTTAAAAGTCGCGCCGAGCCGGTGACAAAGTTTATTTTTTTATTTATAGCGCGGGATCGCAACAAGCGCGTGGCGCAATTAGTTATGCTGATTTGACACCAAGCGTGAGCAATAAATATATTTCGTCCCGAAACTTTAAAAACGGTGTCAACTTGTTGAAATTTTTTTTCGAGTGGATTGGTTTGTGACGCTCGAGATTACGTGGGCAGATCGTTTCCGAGATTAAGATCGGGTACATTAATTATCCGGGATGCATGGGAGTACGTAAATCGAACATTTTATTGTCAGGAAAATGGGTTGAAATGGATT
>JAPYZK010001761.1:0-16231 GCA_030522785.1 Platygaster equestris | reverse complement strand
AAAATTCAGCCATTGAAGACATTTTTTAAACTTTCCGATTTATTTTCCAAATATTCACAACCGACGTCTCTTCTTGTACTTTCGGACATTTCCAAGGTCACATAAGTTTTTCAACTATATAAACAATTCAGTCAAAAATGACCGTCCAACAAAAATAACCTGAACTATCAATAACAACTTTCAGCTGGGGAAGTTGAAAGTAAGTCTAGCTGAAATTTTTGACGCAACCGCCGAATCTAAAATGGATACCGGTCCTGGTCCGGATGGCATCCCAAATTTGTTTATAAAAAACTGTCTTTTTTTACTAGTACGTCCACGTTGGATCTTCTTTAACATCTTATAGACTGCAGGTTCGATGCCATCCCTTTGGAAGAGTAGCAAAATACCCATTTACAAAAGTGGTGATAGGGCTGATGTTACCAATTACCGACCCATATCTGCCCTTAACGCCATACCAAAGTCATTATAAAAACTGGTATGTAATAAACTAACTAGAGCGCTTTCCCATATATTTATAGGTGAGAAAAATAGCTTTTTGCGTGGTAAATCCACGGTCACAAACCTAACCATATTTAAAAACTATGTATCTGCTGCCATTGGTGTAGGTGATCAGGCGGATGTTATTTATACGGATTTTTCAAAAGCTTTCGACCGTGTAGACTATTCAATTCTTTTAGCCAAGCTTGAACATTATGGTCTATTTGGTCACTTACACGACTGGTTAGCGAGCTACCTGTCAGGTCGAACACAGACAGTAAAGATTGATGGCGTAATAGTTAGGTCAACAGTGATAACGTCAGGTGTATCGCAGGGTTCACGCCTAGGACCCTTGTTATCCAATACTTACATCAACGACATCGCTTTCAGAATTAATTTCTTTAAAATTCTCGTGTTCGCTGATGATGAAATCTTTCTCTGTGTAAGAACACCATCTGACACTGATCGATTATAGCAGGACCTTAATGGAGTGGTCTGAGGACAATCATATCAACCTTAACTTATTAAAATGTAAAGTCTTAAGATATAAACGCAGTGAAAATCCTATAGTCTATCCATACTCCATTCATGGTTCAATTCTTGAAACAGTTCATTATGAAGTCGATTTTGGTGTGCTTTTTACTTCATCATTCTTCTTTGTTCCTCATGTATCGAACATAACGCAGAAAGCTTACCGAGTTATCGGCTTCATCAATAGAATGTGCATGGAATTTAAGAACCCTTCCACGTACAGATTGTTGTACCTAACTTGAGTTAGGCCAATACTGGAGTATGCATCTCCGATTTGGTCCCCTTATACTGACATAGACATACGTGCACTTGAATTTGTTCAGCACAGATTCTTGAGACGTTTAGCTGCAATGTCTGGGGAACCACTTCCCAGAGATCTCGACGAATACGGGCCGTTAGAAGTCAAATACGGTATCTCATCCCTGAGATCTCGTCGATCTGTAGCAGACACGTTATTATTATGTAATATAATCAACGGTGAAAATCAGAGAAAGGAGCTCCGCTGCTTGATCGGCATATATGCGCCAAACAGATCGTTCAGATCGAAACATATCATTTTTAACACCAACTACTGCCGCACTAACTACTCTAAGTATGACACGATCAATCGAATCTGTATCACGGCGTACGAAACTGCACAAAAAGCCAACTTTTTCAAGTCATCATTTTCTAAATTTCACTATAGTCTCAAGAAATTATGATATGAAAACAGGTCCTAAATAAACCATAACTTATGGTATATTATTCATTCTCCGTTATACATCTACTTACAAATTTTGTCTAATTATTACTGTGCTCTCATTTGTCCACATTCACACTACAGTCGTGCCGTTGTCGCGTGAATTTAATACGAATTCTATGAGCTTATGTGAAAAGGGCGTCTGCCCGTGCATTATTGAAATGAATAGATAAACAACATAACCTTGAAACCAACTTCGAACATCAGACAGACACAAACTACCCAATTTCAATCGAATAATCAACAAAACCCAAAAAACCTGCCCTGTTGAGAGGGGAGAAAATAATGAATTACCTGATTGTTGACGTACAGCGTGAGAGAAATACACCAACCCATGAGAGAAGTGAGTACTTCTCCCACGGGTTGAGTTACTTGTCCTACAAGTTAGTGGAGGAAACGTTAACGCAAATTTCGTGGATATTGCGACTCACAAACCACTTCCATGTTGTTCTTAACTTGTTTACTTTTCATTTTTATATTGTTTTTTTGAAAGCAATTTATCGATTTTTGAAGAAGTCATATTTCGAATGTTGACGCTATACTGTTTCCAGAGATAATGAAAACAAGGAGACGGACGAGCGACCCAACAAATATTGAAACGTCAAACTCCAGAACCCTGACCTCAGAATTACAAAACTGTGTATTGCTGCAGCGTTTTTGTTGTTTTTTACAAAAGTGTCGAATACGGCCATAATCAATCCCAAATAAAATCAAAGCGACAGAGACAATGATTAGTTTTTAACTCCCTGAAGTACGTAGCAAAGCTGTAAGAGCGATTGTTGCGACAATTAATCAGATAATCCATTATTTCCTTCCCTCTCAGCAGGCCTCGAAATCACATATTCCTCGAGTTTGTTGAATAAAGTATTATGTGCGACTATTGGTGGAAAGAAGAGATTCCACTCGCTTGTTACTGCACTCGCTGTGCTCGTGCAGCAATTTCTCGTTCATGGCATCTTCTCTTTCTCCCACTAGTCGCACAGTATATACTATCATTCCTGACTCTTTACAGAGATTGTTTTCTAAACTCTTTACCTTATATAAACGTCTTCGATCAGTGTTGGAAGATCTTCCTATGAACGAATTTCCCCAATTACCCGAGGTTGCTCTCTCTCTTTCTAGAAACAAAATCGCGGGTAAAAGTGCGATCCGCGAAGGCTCACTTATCTCGCGCTCGCAATTACAGGGCGTATTTAATCTCGAACGTGTGCTCGCGTAAACGGCCTTGAGGGATCGACGAACTTGTGCGCAAAGGTCGCGAGTTCGTTACGAATCCGGATTTAGAATCCCCGCTTTATTTTTTACCCCGCGCCGGGGCCTTGAGGAAATATAGTCGTTTTTTCCTGATTGCGCCTTGCAAATGGTCGGGCAGTCGAATGACCTTGAAACTTGCAATTTTATGGAATCGTAGTTGAAGTTTAATGGGGGTTTTTTCAATGCTGTGCAATTCTTTTTCGAGTCTGAAATGGTATATTTCTCAATGAGTGCAGAAGGAGCTTTTTTATGAATGTGAGGTTCGCAAGACGAGCCGGAGGCGAGTTTGGCAATCATATTCGTTAAGAAAGCCCTTCTACGCAAGTTGAGGACTATGTTTTATCAAACGACGTGGAGAAAATACGATTTTCTACGTTTTGAGTCGTGGAGGTAATCGCATTTTTTCCACGGCGTTGGAAAAAAAATTCGAAGCTATGACGGAGTTTGGAATGGAGAATTAGTCCACTCAAATGTTTTTGAGTGGACAAAGAGTGGCCCAATGAGTTTTTAACGAAAAACCAAAAATTAATCATCGTCATATTATAAAGAGTAGAAATTCTTAAGTGTATAAGAAACATTTTCCAAATTCTCCGAGTGTGAGGAAAAACGTTCACATTTCGACATTTTACAGTACTTTTTCGATTTGTAAATTATTAATAGTAAATAACTGTTGAATATGTTACGCATCAAAATTTAAAGCCTTTTTGATGAAAATTACGAAAGATAGAGCCTACTTAAATTTGACCACGTATAAGTCAAGGGGGTCCGGAAATTATAAACAGTATATGAACCAATAATAATCATAATAATTCGTATCATATGACAATATGTCATATGGAACTGAAAAGCGCATGTTCTAAAATGCATGAAAATTGGGACAATAACAATATTTAATGCATACGAATTTTTTTTTTTTTTAATTATTCAGGATTAGATCGAGAAATTTACTATGTAATCAAAAAATATAACCGTCACTGGTAATCTGATGAATCGAAAAGTACTAATTTTGCTGCTTATGGTTTCATAGTACATATCATGTCCATATATATGATCCTGAATAGAAAATGTTCCCCTGAAAAATCATACTTGTAAGATGCATCGGAGCTTAATTACCGTATTTACTCGAAGATAAGCCGCACCTCGATTTTGGATGCCCAAATCAGTGAAAAACCGTTTGTGCTTTAATATAAGCCGCATTTTGAAAATTCGTAATTCACGATGCTCGCAACCTCAATTTACATGGCTTTGGCGAGTGAATCCACTAAAAAAAATTTAGAAGTACGTAGAACATTCAATAAATTCAACTGAGGGGAAAACCACACACAATATAGGCGTATTCTCCAGCACACAACAGCATTTCGCACTATTTTGACGTTTATATGCGAATGTAAGCCGCACACGATTATAAACCGCACCGCGTTTTTCAAGCTCTGAAAAACCGAAAAAGGGTGCGGCTTATATTCGAGTAAATACGGTAAGAATCGAGGAAGAACTAAAAATCGTCGAGACCGTTAATCCCGCGTCTTCCGCGTGAAAAGCATCGAGCGATTCTTTCCCGGCTCACACCTATTTATACAGAAATCAATGCATTTGCATCTCCGCGAAGTTGAGCGCGCGGAAAGGTTACAATCCACGGCGTGGAGGACGTTGCGAATACCGATCGTCCTCTTCCCGCTGGCGCCTTTCTCTTATCTTCTCGCACTTTTAACGCCTCCGCAGCTTTCCCCGCGCTTCGTTTGTCTCCGCGACTTTTCGATCGACGCCCCTGCTTCGGGCTCGCGAAAAATTGACTTTCCAGGGAAAAGCGAAAGTCGACATTTGTTGCATCGCACGAATGTCTTTTCGTGCACATTCATTATTGCCTGTCCTGTCAATTTGAAATGAACCCAATCGGGTTCTTTTTGGTTCTGCATTTTTTACTTGTATTTCGGGTATTTTAGGTTGTGCGTAAAAAATTTTCTGAGACTTGCAATTCTCTGGTGATCCGCTTAAGTTTTCTAAGTTTTATGCAATGAATGCCGAATTACCGAATTTTCGGCACTTATGATAATAATAAAATTAGTGTCAAAATCCGGCAATTTTACATTCATTTCATGAAACTCATATATATTGTAAGTATACTAGGGGAGTTTCGCGCGCCAACGCCCCCACCCCCCCTTTAAAGTTTTGATTTGATTATTAATACATAAAAATGAATGTAAAAGAATCAAATACTTAATAAAATCGTGAAAAGAATCTAACAAGTCGATTTCGGGACACTATGACATTTATTAAATTATGAAAATAAATAAGCCGTAGGTTAGGTACGCACTTTAGTATTTCAGAGAGGAGACCACTTTTAGGTGAGGTATAAACTTTAGAAACTGATAAGAAACCATTTTTGGGTTCGGTACGCACTTAAGCAAATAGTTTCGTTTGGCAATTTATATGTTGGGTCTGAGTTATAATACTTGAAATTTGAGTAATTAAGGTACCCATTACGGTCTGCCCGAGCAAGGACCATAGTGACTTTTTAGTTATTCAAAAGATTTCATGTCACATAAAACGAAGATATATACATAAATCCATCAGGGTACTACAGATCTGTCACAGGCTACTCGAGCGAGGACAAAAGTCGATTTGTCACAGTTCACCAGAGTGACGAATCGACTTGACTTCCTTTCAAGTTTTCAAAAGGTATAATACAGTT
The DNA here is from genome assembly GCA_030522785.1 of Platygaster equestris. Classification (NCBI taxonomy): domain Eukaryota; kingdom Metazoa; phylum Arthropoda; class Insecta; order Hymenoptera; family Platygastridae; genus Platygaster; species Platygaster equestris. Next base: position 10,541 of record JAPYZK010001761.1, on the reverse strand, counting down.
TAAGAAAAAGTAATACAGCATATTTTTTACATTGAATATTTCACAAAAAGTGTCCCTAATTGCCCCAGTCTTCTCTACCATTCATAATTCGATAAAATTATTGAGATTCTTCCAAGTTCGCGGGAAATTATTCATTAAAACTATCGCTCAATGAGAACAACCACGAAAATGGGCTTGACATATTTACAACTTTAGGTAGAACACAATTACGCGAGAAAATGTCCTGAACAAACGCGGCTTTTCTTCATCGCAGGTGGAAAATATGACTTTTCCTAACTCGGCGCATTCATTAGACCGGGTAAAACTCGGGGGCAATTAGCATATTTCATGCGTCGAATCGGGGCTTTTTTATCTCGCGTCTCCATTGTTTCGTGGGATGATCGATGCGGTTTCTAAAATGGGAGAGGCGATGGAAATCGTCGTATATGTTCATAGCGTCGACCGCAAAATATAGGATTATAATTTCCTGATCAATGGGATTTCCAATTATAACGTTTTCGAATCCGAAAGTCATGGAATTTGGATCTATGCTTTGATAATTTCAGTTTTTTAAGGTTAGGTTATGTTTGCATTTCGAGTTATAGAACCTTTGGGTTCGTCATTTTTGGAATTAAATGTTCATATTTCGAAATTCAGGAGTGAAATTTTGAAACTCTCGATACTGAAATAATTTTATATTGCCGAATGTTTAAATTCTGGTAATTTTACTCTCTGAAACCTCAAAGTATGACAACCTGTAGATATTAAAACACGAACTTCGAAATTTCCTATTCCCGAATTTTCAATACACAATTTTCCGAATTCCTAATGTCTAACTTCTTACATTTTTTTACGTATCGTACTTTTTGTAATCATTTTATTAACGGGCTGTTGAGTGACTCAACAGCCCGGTTTAGGGAACTCAACAGCTCGCTTTTAAGGCACTCATCAGTCCGTTTTAAGGCGCTCAACAGCCCGCTTTTTAATGAAAGTGGGAGTATGTACTTTATGTTAGGTTGGGGGAAGGGGGGTTGTAAATTTTATTTTATATGTATAATAAGACATATAATTATACTTTCGAATACATACTTCAATCGGACATTATGTATGAGGGGCCGTCCATAAATTACGCAATTTCAGGTCTTTTTTGCCCCCCCCCCCCCTTTTTTTTCATCACGCTTTTCTCCATAAGAGCTAACATTGCTTGTCACAACTCGTTCACCCCCCCCCCCCACCGCCCTCCCTGAAAGCGTTACGTAATTTATGGACGGCCCCTTATCTTCGAAACCATAGATTTGAATTTCGAGTCACTAAATCAATCAGTCAAATCAGGACTTTTTATGTTGCGTCTTCATTATTTTGCGAGGTGATAAACGCGGTTTATAAACCGTGAAAGACAATGAAAATGGCATGGAAATCGACGCACCGCACGCGGTGAAAGGTACGAATCAGCGTGACGAAAATAATGCCTGATGTATTCCGAGAGACAGAAGTGGCAAAGAACGCGGTCAAGATTGAGCATAGTCGCAACCGCGTGCCAAAAGGATGTCTAGGACAGTGCGCGCGTGTCAATCTTTCCGCGAGCGGGACGCACGTCGACGCCTCGACGCTTTTACAGTTGAATAATCTTTCAATGGATTCGTTTTTCATTGTTCTTTCACTTTATCTATTTGGCAACTACTTTGATCGATAATTTTTGCACTTAACCTCAAAAACAAAACGAAATTTCGATCGAAATTAAACATTTTGGAGGTTATGTACATGTAATTAAGCTAGAGAGAATTTGATGAAAGAAGCTTAGGGATATGGACCTTTTTTTGTGTGTGACTGTGTTGTTATTGCACATCTTTAGAATTTTTTTACTTCGCTTACAAAACCAGTAATAAAAAGAAATATCACTTTCTCACATTTTTTTGCATACTTCAAGGCAACTTTTTTCCTTTTGTGGTCGGTTAATCACATACCAATTGTCTTGTGTCACCGTAATCGCTAACGTCACATTATTATTCCTCCGCGTGATGAATTTTTCACACTCATGTAATATGTTCATTCCGTTCATTTACCGCGCGAAGCTTTTTAATTGCGCAAAATGACCGGGACTAGTTGACATTTGACCGCGCTTACCGTCAATCCCTTGAATCTCGCGAGTTATCGAAGATTGCATTGCACTAGCAAGTATTTTTCGATTGGAAAACTGTTGGTTTCAAACAGTTGTTTTAGTAGGTTATGAAGGTCTTCGAAAATTTTGTTGTATGGGTTTTTTTAATTAGTTTATGTATTTTTTATTCGCGTGAACATATGCATTCGATTTCCAAATGTTCATGAATTTTTGAATCGTCATTAACATAAGTCTAACAGAGTTACTCCAATTACATGACTATCGATGTATATAGTATGATGATACAAAGTATAACTTACTTATCTACCAAAAATTAGTGGTTATTTATCAACTTTTTTTTACGGGTGGCCATTCATTTGAATAATGGAAATATACATTTCTGTGTTCAGAGGCAAAGGGAAAACAAAAACAAAAATCGAACGAAAAAATATTTTATACACCTCAGTGCAATAAACGGTCCTTTATTGGGATGCTCGGGTCCAAAAAACCTTTTTATTGCTTTCGGTGTATAAAGCATCGTTTGTCACAAAGGGCAAAAAGTCATTTTGGACATTACGATACATTACGATACTTTATACACCGAAGGCAATAAAAAGGTTTTTCGGGCCTGAGCAGGCAAATAAAGGACCGTTTATTGCACTGAAGTGTATGATAGTATATTATGTTCCAAAGGGCAAAAAGTTTTATTGGATGAATGCGAGTTTATATTATGAGGCGAAGCCAAGGAATATAATCGTATGAATCCAAAATAACTTTTTGCTCTTTGGAACATACGATACATTATACACCAAAGGCAATAAAAAGGTTTTTCGGGCCCGAGCAGGCCAATAAAGGACCGTTTATTGCACTGAGGTTTATAATAGTATTATGTTCCAGAGGGAAAAAAGTTTTTTTGGACGAATGCGAGTTCATATTCCGAGGCGAAGCTGAGGGATATAATCGTATGAGTCCAAAACAACTTTTTGCCCTCTGGCACATATGATACTTTATACACCGAAGGCAATAAAAAGGTTTTTCTGGCCCGAGTAGGCCAATTAAGGACCGTTTATTGCACTGAGGTGTATAAACTTGTAAATGCACCGTCGTCACATAAAATATTATATGCGCCAATGCGAACAATTCGAGTCTTCACGCGACGAGCGGCAATGATCGCAGGACTTATCTCTTCTCGGCTTCGCCTCGGTTTCGATCGTCCTGCGAGCATTGCCGCTCGTCGCGTTAAGACCCTCATTATGAGCCTTGGCACATAATATACTATTATAGGATCTTATTACAATACGTATATCCTGTCCTGCCTAACGAGCCTGTCATCTATTTGTAGCATACAATCCAATACATTGTTGGAGAAATTCTTTAGCGGAGTATGAAATATATCGATGTCTCTTTTGGCCCCAGTCGTGAATGTGAATGAAGTAAAGAAAAATGAGTGAGTGGTATCTTAATTTTTCTCTATTCTAACCTTAAAATTGGTGCTTTGAATGTATATTTTTCAAGTATCGTGAAAATAAGTACCGCGTTGCACACTAAAAAAACGTCGATTTCGACCAAAGCGATTGCAGCACTCGTCTTTGACTTGTGTCACAAACCTTCGTTTCGTCCACATCAGCATTTTCTAATTGTGTGAAAATATACTGTTGTCATAGAATTTGTCAGTACAAGAATTCAGAAAAATAATTGTTATGATCTTGTGGGTTTTTCATCGTTAATCGATTTCCCTTTCATATTATAATATGGTTGACAGTATTTTTCCGAGGTTTTGAAAAAAAAATGTGTACGGAATTAGTCTGTTAAGGCAATATCTGCCCAAAAAAAGAGGCGATATTATACCCATTTTTAAGACTAGTTGTTTTCTGGCAGATCAAGTTAGATCGACTGTTTATATATTTTTTTTTCTCTTTCAGATGAGATGTCTGACAACCTTGGAAGAAATCTTCATCAGAAGGTCTCCAATTTCGTCGATTCTGCAAGTCTCCTGAACGGTAAGTTTTTGAAACATATAAAAAATATTGCACGTGCCACTGGAATACTTTCCACATCGGAACGTACGTTTATTTAAAATTCCAGGAAGTATAAAAATTTTTTTCATATTTTTTTCACTTAGCTAAATTAGTGGAAATGAAATTCACAATACATAATTTTATGTCCACTCGGTCATGGAATTAAACATTTTACGATGTAGTTGAAAATATTCAGCAACCGAAAACACATCTTACAAGGGTTAGGGTTAGGTCAAGTTAAATGAGGTTAGGTTAGGTTTGAATTTTCAATTGAAAAATTGTGAATTGAATAACTATTTTCGTCATAACTTGATGACAATATTCATACTTCTCGGAATTATCCTGTAAGTTACAATTTCAATATACCAAAATATATATAGTATATACAATATATAAACATATATATTTATATGATATCAAAAATATGCAATGCTGATGATATTTCAAAATCCATTATCCATTTATTTTAATATAATCGATTCGTTCATAACTTCTTAATGAACAATATATTATTTGCTCTACATGCCGATGCCGTATGATTACTTTATTTTCACATAATAGATTTTGGAAACATTCAAGAGTAAGAAGGGCAAACAATTTTTTTCCACTATTCCCTCAAATTTAGTACTTTATCATAATTTTAAAGTTATCGTTCTTTCCAGTCGTATTCATTTACAAATCTAATTCTTCATCTTATACTATCAGGAAATCCGTACCTGCAAACTCCCCTTGCCACCGCCTCTAGCACAAATTAATCGTGTTACTCATTTATTTCTTTCCTTTCACCATAAACAATCAAAGTGATCCGTCACACGTGTTTTATTAAAGACAAAGGATACGCAGAAACGCGATGCCGTCGCGAGATTTGCACATTCTCGACTTCCAATATCTGCTTTGAGTTGTAATGACGAAAAACGTGTGGCAAAGATAAATAATTATCCAGACGAGTCTGAATTCAATCAACGTCTTTTTTTTCTTGTTTATTGCGAACCGCAGTAGAAATGTTTGTTCTGAAGATAGATTTATTGTTTGTTCTAAAATTGTTTGCCACCGTGATGTTCCAGGAAAATGTTTTTTTACGTACGTAATAATGTTATGTAATAATGGGTAATGAAATTAGTCCAGCAAATAGTTTTTCAAACGGTTTGTTGTTTAAACCGAACGGATTTATTTATTTTATTGCTCATCTTTTGTTATCGTTTTACATGGAGTTTTATTTAATCGTTCAGTCCTCTTTTCCATCTTAATTTGTGTTGATGAAATATGAACTCGAAAATTATTTCACTTCAGATATTGTATGAGTAGAATTTATTTCTCCAATTTTTCATATTTTTCATATTTTTCGAATTTTTATTCCGAATTTCCAACTACTTCTTTTCTGATTTTATTGAAGAACTGAAAAAATCATTTCACTACACTTTTTTTTCTCAGTCACAATCAACTAAGAATAGTAATCGTGATTATTAGGAGAATATAAATAAAATCGAAAAACGAACGGGAGTTATGTATTCATACGCTACTGCATGGAAGTACAGCATGAGAGGCAACGTATGGACATTATGAGAGGGGACAGTATGAGAGGCATGACTGTGAATTTGAGATAATAAATATTGCAAAGATTTATCACACTGGCGAGTGATACGGTATCAATACGAAATTTCTAACTGGCGTTTATAACCTCCGAACATTTTTACTAGACATTTATTACTTGTATTCAAATTATGCAAGCGAAAGGGGTCAACTTATTTTTGAACCAGACAAGGAATGTTCTTGCATAAAAATATTATATATGGGACGATTAAAGCGTGTTCACAACTTGGAACATTCGAACGAGGGGAATATTGAAATTCGCAATATACGTTGAGACAAGTAGCAATCATCTCGAAATTGTATGTTTCAAGTTTTCATGCACTCGAGTAACTCGTTTTGAAGATAATAACAATGTTTTCTTACGATCTCGTAGTAAGGATTTTCGTCGTTTACAAGTTTTTATTACCTAATGTGGAAAAATTGAGGTTAAAACATTAATGGAAAAAATGGAAAAATATATAGAAAACTTCGAGTTTGCGATGTTTTAGAATTTTTTAAAATAACTATTTGTCCATTTTGCATTTTCGAAACTCTGCATCATAATTTTCTATGGATCTTTTGATTTCCAAATATTTCGCGTGTTGAACATTATTATCTTCAATTTTTCAACTTCAGGAGTTTCGTTATTGACGGATTAGAAATTGGAAAATTGCTTTATTCAGATATTTTCAGACCCAGAACTTCATTATGAGAATCAGTTAAATTTCACACGCGGAGAAAATAGTATGGTTGCCTCAACCATACAAATGGTAACATTTACGTCAACTATGTATGCGGTTTTTACAACTATATATATATATATGGTTGTACAAATCACAGATATGGTTGGCGCAAATGTTACTGTCCATATGGTTGAGGCAACCATACTGTTTTCTCCGTGTATATGAAATAAAAGGTATATAGAAAAATATTCCAGTGTCTAATTTTATTCTTGGTATAAAAGACGTAGAACCATTTTTTGTCTCTGTTATCATTCCAAATTTGATATTATATTACTTTCAATCGTGTTCGATCGCACAAATTAGCATTTACACTCAAATTCCTCATTCATGTACGTTCCTGCGTCTTATGATTGGATATAACTCTCCCCCTGTACCCGCAATACAGCATGAGAGGCATGACTATATTTACGCCCTTTTTACAAATTTCTCAAAATTTTACCGAAATGCACCCACATTACTAATATTGTTTCATGTATGAAATAATGATAGAAGAAGTCTTATAAAAGAAAACACAAGTGACTTGACAATTCGTATATTTCCGTTTTTGCTGACATTGCGGTCTCTCCACACTTTATCTTATTGTCCAATAAGTCAAATTTCACTAGGAATCAGTAAAATTTGACTAATTCAATGTAAGGACGCGGAACAAGTGATTTCGCCAATTTCGTTGCGGCCGGCAAGTTGAACGGCGTGACAGGTACCAGAGAAATGCGTGACCGGACTCGAAGCCCGCAACCTTGACTAGGGCAGGTCCTGGTCGTTTTCTGCGAGAACGCGCGCAACGTTTTGCGACATGATGACTGTACTTTGTGCCAATAAAGAGCGCATATTCAGTGAGGATTATGGCCCGGCCGTGCGCGTACCCTACACTCGTTTGGGCTGGTCATTACGTATCGTCGTCCCATGATTTGATTAATAATAACGACGAGAAAATGGAATTACGACGAGGATGAGAAACACAGTTAGATCATGTGCGGTCATGTCGGGCGTAATTGAGCAGGAAGTGATACGATTATAACGGCAAGATATGGCCGGAGTCGGCAAACTTTTTTGCCGTGGCAGAAGAGGGAAAAAAAAGGAAGAGTATGATTCGATTTACACGTTTCCATCCCGGGGCTCGGAGGATTTTCTTGTCATTATAATTTTTTGCGAAAATTGCTGGGCAGTTTTGTCGATTAGGGATGTTTGATTCAGTTGGGGGTGTTTTGATGTGCGCACGGAGAAAACAGTATGGTTGCCTTAACTATATGAATAGTAAGCTTTGTAGCAATCATATTTGTGGTTTGTACAATCATCAATCCCCCCACCACGCTCCAAAATTTGGGAAAATTTAAAAAATCTAGCGCATTGCAAAGAAGTAGGGGAGGCCGCCCTTGGTTGGAACGGTCCTTGAATGGGACAGAGGGGAAAAACATAGTAAATGAAGGATGCAAAATATGAAAAAATTACGTAAGATTCCTTTTATCATGGGGCATTAATGGCTAAAGTGTAAATGAATAATTTGCGATTTACTCCAAGATATGGATAGAAGTCACTAGCCATCAAAAGTAAAATTTAATGGCTCGTTCCCAGTGAATTTTCCGAGGAATTTTCATAGTTTCAGGAAAGTATTTTCGCAGTACTAAAAATACCAACTTGTAGAACATTCGATTTTTCAAAAAATCTTATTTTCTTAAATTTTGTCAACTCATATCAACTTTGTGTAAAAAATCATTTTTAATGCGCATGCAAAATTCCATGGTTGGGACACTTTGCGCGTTTCATTCTGTTATTGTGTCAAAAAGTTGCGCGACCTCGCGCAGCGCAGACTTCTTGGTGATGGTGCCCGTCATCTGTAAAGGTGGTACCTGGAACAGAAACGAGTCAGAAATCGGGCTCCAGCGGAGGCCCAGCACGGAGGTCGTAGCGTCGTCGATGATGAGCTCGGCCGACGGAGATGGTTGACTCGCAAGCTGCGTCAAGACGGCAGCACCATTGGAGTTCCACTTGCGCAGGTGAAACTGCTCGGGTACGAGGAGGCTGCTGACTGCGCGGCCCAGGAAAACAGCTTCTTCCTGGCCGCAGCTCTGCAGGTAATCATCCACGTAGAACGAGCGGTGCACGGCGTCGCGCGCTTCGTTGCTCAAGTCACCGCCAACGGTCGCGCAATTTTCAGTAGCGCACTGCTGCAGGGACCGCATCGCCAAAAAGGGGCTCGCCGCGATGAAGCGATGTTGCCGGTGCGGCGGCAGCGCGACAGTAACTCGAATCGCGAACAAAATATTCCAAAGTTCTAGAGTCTAGAAATTTCGAAATTTTTGAAATTTCACGATGGAAGTTACCTTACGTGTATCCCACTTTTACTATGAACCATGGGAATAAGTGTTGATAAAATTCCTCTCAGTTTGATCCAACCTTCACTGAACTAAACCAAAGTTTGTCGCGAAAAAAAATCTCCAAGAACCTCGTCAATGCCAGTCGTTTCAATCAAGCTCCCGAAAAGATTCCCCCTTCTGAAGCCCAAGCCCTCTGATTCATCAAAGAAAACGTGGCTAATGAACATCTGCTTGCCAGCTTCCGCAGCGTCCCATAAAAAAACGTATTTTCCAGCAAAAATCTGTGTGGTTCGTTGACCACGGGCAATGAGGCGGAGACATTTCTTCAAAAAATGAAAGAAGCGACCGCAAATGATACGATCGCAGGCCGACGTTCGTCGTGAATAATGACAAAGTTTATGTCCGATACGTGTTCCCAGATGCATTAGCTCGGGCTAATCACTGATGCGACGACGGCATTCCCCGTTCTCGGGGAATTATATTAAGTATAGTTGGAAAAACGCGTGATCGTTGCAAGGTCAAATTGAGCAAAAAAATGTTTCGACACGAAATCGCAATCCCGCAAGAAAGTTACGCGTGAGGAATATGAATTATGTGCATAATTATGTTGGGGGAGTGGGGGTAAACTGACACTTTTTTTTTCAAAGTCATTTTTCAATTGTGATACAAATTTTTATGTACGCAATTTTCATACATAGAGGAAAACGCCCTTGGTTGGGACGGTCCTTGGATGAGTCAGAGGGAAAAAACAATTCATAAAGGATGAAAAATATGAAAAATTTATGTAAGATTCCTTTTATCGTGAGGCATGAATGGCTAGAGTAAGAATAAACTTTCTGCAATTTACACCAAGATATGAATAGAATATATTCAACTCCTGGAAAACCCGAAATATTCTAAAAATGTGTAGTCAAAGTATGCTTAATAATATATAATACAATAATACAATAATATGTAACTTATAATCATAGAATGTCTAGCGAAATTATGTATTTTCTAAGAAAAATGTTGATATAGTCAGATTTATTCGGAAATCAAAAATGGTTTTAATTTGTAGCAATGGAAAATTGCGTTTTTTTCATACATTATTTTTTAAATATTTTTTGGATTCATTTTCAAACACTCTCAAATTTCGATTAGTTATTTTTTATATTTTCTCCAAAAAGACTCATGAGTTCAAAGTAAACATTTTTAAAACTCTAAAGAAAAGTATTTTTTTCTTTCAATATCAGTAATTTTTCATGACTGACGTTTTTAGAATAATTCTGTGCTTGAAGCATTGAAAATCTATTGATTATAAAAAAGTATTTTTTTTTTTATAAAGAATCAGTAAAGTATACTTTATTGGTCGAAACCCGCAAGTGAAGCTAGGTTGTAGTTTTTTAACATTGCGGGCCTCTTGCCCAGTTCCCGTGGCACGGAAATCAATTATTATGAATATTATTCGAAAAAACCCAACTGTCATTCATCTGTCATAGCAACGATTCACTGCCAACAATGAACAAACGTTCTCGTATGACAAGTGGATGACAAATTGTTGTTGTTTTGTTCGTCTCCCGACTCGAAAGTCCCGAGCAGTCCCGAGACTCTCGAGTCCACTTGTGTCCACTCATGTCCACTTGCAGCACCTCTGGCGCACTCTGGCGGCGAGGCGCTAAGATGGACATTTTCTGGACCAATCAGACAGGCACTGAATTTTTTCGCATAAGCGAAACGGAAAGATGGCCGACCTCGCTGCGAAGCACGACCGTGATTGGTTAACGCCGCTCGAGAGAGCGTTGGCATTGGTTACACGCACACATTTACCTATGCGTGCGTA